>PVJH01005439.1:0-39286 GCA_004026705.1 Nesogale talazaci | reverse complement strand
GGTCTGGGATCAGAGGGGATGAGATCATCTTTAAACCCCAAATCAGAAGTACTCCTGGAGTCATTTAAAACTGAATAATAATTTAGCTTTAATAGTTAAAAAGATTGCCTTGAACATTATGCTCTTTGAAGAACTCTTTCAATGGGATCTGATGGACAGCAGCAACTTGAAATATTAAATAGTGACTGTCAGGTAATGGTAGAGAAAAGTGGGCGAAAAGGTTGAAAGGTCATGGGAACCACTATCTCTTGAGACCAGAAAGACTAGATGGTTCCTGACTATGATTATCAACCACTCTGGTCAGGGTCAGAGCAGAATATTCTGGACAGAGTAGGGTGGGGGTCGGGGGAGAAGGGAACTGTAAAAGAAACTTCAAAATCCCAACAATGACCAGACTTAGATGCATGGCACAATATATGTATTTATGTGTTGTGAAAAATGATGTATGAGCCCCCAATAAAATGATTTAAAAAATGACCAGACTTAGCTGTTTTGATAAAAGACTGGTGGAACCCCCAAGACTGTGGCCCTTAAACACCCTGGTGCTGAATCCTCCTTTGGGAACCACCTTACAGCCAAACAGCAGACAGACCGATGTCGTGCACACCACCACGCACAGTCATGTAGTCCTCAGAGAAGCCAAGCATCTGTAAGCAAAAGGGCATCATCTGCCCCAAAACAGCCTGGCAGGGCAGGAAGGTCCAGGAATGGACTCCCAAGAAGGTCATGAGAACGCTGCTATGTTGGTGCAGATTGAAACGCATGTTGTGAAATAAAATACGCATCGATTGTTGGATGCTAAACGGCAGGGCTCTGTTCATGAAAACAATCAAATGTTAAAAAGTAGAGGAGGAGGGGAAGAAGAAGAATAGTCGTGCAACTTCAAGAAGTAGCCAGCATCACCAGTATATTGTAGATGCAGAAATGGTTTGGCTGTATTTATCCTCAATAAATAAGGAAGTGAGTAGATAGATAAAATAGAATAAAACAGTAAAAGGTAGAGGAGTAAAGGCCATAAATCGATAACTCAGAATGGGAAACAATAGTTGTATATCATGTGTCGGATAAGGCACTTGTGTCTGTTTCGGATAAAGGACTCTTGCTGTCTTGAAGGGAGAGGAGGGCCTTTCATCTCAGGGTGGAGTTTGGTGAATTGAGAGACGTGCTAACCCCACTGCAGCCTTGTGTGTTTTGGGAAAGGGTGATTTAAATAAGGGTGCAGGCAATAGCTGGACTGGCTACTCAGGACTATTTCTGATCTAACCTCTGCCTGCCTTCTTAGCCTCATTTCTCTAGTGTCTTGGGGTGAGCTGAGCGACAGAGGTGAGCTACAAGGAGCTGTGGCAAACTAGCTGTGCTAGTCTGGGTTGACTAGAGAAACAAATTCATAGACATACATATGTGTTTAAGAAAGAGCTTTATATCAAAGAGTAACTGCATATTTAGAAAACATACCCACCCAGTCTAGATCAAGTCCATAAGTCCAATATTAGCCCATATATCCAATACCAGTCTATAAATTTTTCTTTAGACTCCCGCAACACATGCAGTGATGCTGAAAGCAGGAAGATCATGAGCCTATGGGTAGAAAGTCTTGTGGATCCAGTGGCGGGGGAAATATCTCAGCACTGGTGTGGGTCTCCACATGGCCCCTTCAGCTCCAGGGCTCTGGCTGTGTAGCTCCAGGTAGCTGAACTTGTTAGCTCAAACATGACCTTCTCAGGCCTTTGCTGGCTAATCTACTTAAAATTCCAATTTCCCCATCCCCTACACTCTTCTTCGACCTCCTCCTGGATTCCCAGTATCCAAAGCAGCATTTGTTACAGAGGGATGTTCAACAGCTATTTGTGGAGCTTTAAGTGAGTGAATGAATGACTGTCTTCTATTAAAAATGTGGGCCAATAAGGAATTGAAGAAAATGCTCTGAAATTGTGGGGATAATGACACAAACCTTCTTAATATGAATGAGCAATTAACTTGTACGATATGTTTAGTATACAACAATCAAACTATTTTTAACAAGAAAGAAACAACTTCAGTCTTTGCCCCAAAGCCTTCTTGGTGGTGGTCATTAAGATGGACACCAAGAATGGGTTGACAAACAAACGTGGTCCACTTTGGCCAACATGGTACTCCAAGAAACAAGAAAAACCGTTTCCCTACAAGTTCAGATATCTGCTTATACTTGAGTATGTAGAAGACCTGGCCTTCTTAGGTACACAGTCTCTCAGAGCAGCAATCAGTAAGACCAAGCAGATGCTCCTGTATAGAAGATATTCTAATGTGGTAGTTCCATAATCTAGTGTCAACTTGAGACTATTAAGAGTGAAGGGGTGGGGTTTATCCTGTCAATCAGGTCACAGCACAACAAAGATAAACAGCTCACTGGAGGCCAGATACTCTGGATGGGGAACTTGGAATTTTGAATAAATGAGTCAGCAAAGGCCTGAGGGAAGAGCCGCCAGGCAGAAGAGGCTGCAAGTGCAAAGCCGCTGAGGCAGGGGTGTGCCTGGCATGTTCAGGAACCAGCAGGGAGACCCCTATGGCCGGAGTGAGGAAGGGAGGGAGAAAACAGCAAGAAACGAGGCCAGGGAAGCACAGAGCACCTTGGACTTCACAGGGCCAAGTGAGGACTTGAACTCTAGCCCTGGGACAGCTGGGAACCACCACAGAAGGGTGTGAGCAGAGAATGGCACATGATCTGTCTTAGTGAAAACAGGCTCCTGGCCAAGGAGAGAAGCAGAGACAAAGACAAAGACCACTAATCGAATCCAGGGATGAGATGATGGTGGCTGGGATCGAGGAGGCAGCAGCAAAAGGTGGTGCGACATGGCTGCGCCCTGGGAATCCAGATGTGAGGTGTGAGAGAGAAGTCAGGTGGACTCCAGACTTTCTCAAGCACATGGAAGGGTAGAGTTGCCATTCGCTGATCTGAAGGTGAGGGGGGCGGTGCTGGAGTGCATGAAATGACATGGTCTCTGTCCTTATAGGGCTCACATTATGAAGGACAGGATAGATAGAAATCAACGCCTGTCCAAGGATAACAGTAACGGTCACGGTGCTGGGAATGCTTCTGAGAGGGGGGAGTGTGTTGCAGGCAGGAAAGCAGATTGTGCAAAGACCCAGTGGCTGAAGTGGAGCATCGGAAATAGAATGGACTGGGACAAGGAGGGGAGTGTGGCAGGGTGCCTGGAGAGGTCAGTCCTGCGTTCATGTGTGGGCTTTAGTCTCCAGGAAGTCATCAGGATAATGAGCAGAAGTGTGTGTGTGTGTGTGTGTGTGTGTGAGAGAGAGAGAGAGAGAGAGAGAGAGACAGACAGACAGACAGACAGACATAGAGCTGTGTTCTGAAAATACCCTGCAGATTGAAGCAGGCTAGGGCTAGGGTCGGGGGAGGGAGAATGGATTGAAGAGAGGCAAGAGTGGAGCCCTGGAGAGAGCAGTGAGGAGACTGCTCCCTCCTAGGGCAGAGGGAAGCTCATGGTGGGGATCTAGAGGAGCGACTTGAAGGATGTTGAAGGATGGAACCTTGACACTCCTCGGGACACGGACTTTCCAGGAATAAGGGTTCGAGAAAGATGCTGCTGGAGCTCGAGGTGCCCGGCTCCCCCTCCGGCTTTCTCCCTGGCTCTGCTCCAGTCTGCTGGGAGGGGGGAGAGACCCACGCTGGAAGCACTGTGTCCTCTCAGATCCTGAAACCCTTCTTTTCTTTGTCCAAGGTGAAACATGCCGCAGCTTCATTGACCTGGCCCCGGCATCGGAGAAAGGTGAGTGTGGCCCCCTTCTCTCTGAAGGCATCTTCCCTGCCCAGGTGGCTTCCCCCAGCCCCAGGGAGGCCTTCGTTCTGGTGTTCCTCCTAGAATCTCGTGGCAAAGTTCTCGTGGCTTCATGAGGGATGGGGGAGAGGCAGGTGGAGGGGGATGGGGAAAATCATCTGGCTCTCCCCTTCCTGATGGTATGATCCAGTGCTTCATCACCATCTGTCAGTCCCAGTGCATGTTGGGACTCTGGGAAAGACGGATAATGGGGAGGGTAGAAATTGGGGTTGGGCAAGACCAGTATTATGAATTGAATCACGTTCTTCCTCAATGTGTGTTGAAAATTCCAATCGCTAAACCTACGCCTTTAATCCCGCTTGGGAACAGACTGTCACTGTTAGGTTAATGAGGCTGGATTAGTGTGTAGACCTGGAGTCGATTTCTTTTGAGAGATGAAGGAGCTCAAACAAGTGAGCAGAGCGGAGACGGAGGAGGAGCCGTGCTGAGCAGAAGCCCCGAAGCTCAGGACCTTTCTCCAGGGCCGAGGGAGAGAAAGCCTTCCCTGAGAACTGGCATCTCAAGTTCCACTATGTAGTCTGTTAAGTAGTGAGAAAATCTATCTCTGTTGGTGAAAGCCACCCCCTTGTGGTATTCCTGTGATAGCAGCCCCGAATAACTAGCCAACCAGTGTAGGTGGCACTGCTCCAGCTATAGGATTTGACTGGAGAGAAGGAAGCCAGATGGCCTAGTGGTATTCTCCTAGGGAGGAGGAGGGCTGAGTTCCTTAGAGCGTCCCATTGATGTGCAGAGCCCAACAGCACAATTCTGAGTCCCCTCCAGGGTGCCCAGAGCCATGCAAGGCAGGGATGGGGTGATGTGAAGGGATCTGATGGATCCGATAGAGCTGTAATTTATATCAGTTGCCTATGAGTTGATTTCAATTTATGGTGACCCCAATGGGCAGAGTAGAACTGCCCCACCAAGGCTGAAACCTTCACTAAAGAGACTGGCATATCCTTTCCCCATGGAGCTGCTTAGTGGCTGAGCACTATAGCCACTGCACCACCAGAACCCCTGCTGCAACTCATATGGCGCCAGTGAAGAAATTTACTTCTGTCCTATGCAATTGTAGAAGCAGACCATGTGCATGGCTCTGCTGCACAAACTCCTCAGAGTCCAGCCTCCTTCCAGCTCCCCACTCCTCTCCGGCGTCTGTATGGCCCAAGATGTGGCTAGCGCTCCAGCCAGCATCTGTGTCTGAGGCGGTAGGACAGCCGTTACATGCTGCAAGTTGGTTGACTTATAGAGACCCAGTGCACAGCAGAATGAAATGCCACCCAGTTCTGCATCACCCTCAGATGGGCCATCCATCTTGTTGAAGCTTGGATTAGTGTGAATTGACTAGAGAAACAAATTCATTGACATTCACGTGTATAAGAAAGAGTTTTATATAAAAGAACAATTATCTGTTGAGGAAACTTCCCAGGCCAGTCCAGATCAAGTCCATAAGTCTCATTGATATTAGCTCATATGTCAGATACCAGTTTATAAATTCCTCTTGAGACACATGCAACACATGCCCTGACACTGAATGCAGGGAGATCACAGAACAGTGGGTGGAAAGTCTTGTGGGTCCAGTGGTCGGTGGAAGCCTCTCAGTGCTGGCGGGGGCCTCCGTATGGCTCCTTCAGCTCCAGGGCTCTGCTGCATCAGTCTAAACCCATGTGACTTGTCAACAGGAATGTCTCACAGGGAGAGAGCGTATCTGGCCTCCACTGAGCTATTTATCTCTGCCGCACCTCCAAATGAGCTCATTGAGCTGCAACCTGATTGACAGGCGAAACTACCCCCCCCTCCACTTCTCAAGTTGACAGCACATTATGTAATTATCACAAAGGTCTTCCTCTTCTTTGATGCCCTGCTACCAAGCAAGATGTCTTTCTCCATGGATTGATCTCTCTTGATATGTCCAAAGATAGGAGACAAAGTCTCGCCATCCTTGCCTCTAAGGAACGTCTGGCTGTACTTCTTCCAGGACATATTTGATTGTTCTTTTGGCAGCCCGTGGTACTTTCAATACTCTTCCTCAGCACCACCATTCAAATGCATCGATTCTTCTGAGGTTTCCCTTACCCAAGGTCCAACTTTCACACCATATGAAGCCATTGAAAATAACCATGGCTTGGCTCAGGCACACCTCAGTCCAAGTAACTTCCTTGCCTGTCAACGCTTTAAAGCTATCTTTGGCAGCAGGGCAGAGGGAGGGCTAAGAAGAGTGGACAAAAGTTGAGGCTTGCAGAAATAACCCCACAATACTGACTTAGACCTTACTGACCAAAGTTTAGTCACATAGTCACACTGAGGTGCGAGGACTGCTGGCTGACAGGGTCCGTGCCCCCAACTGAAAATAAGGATTCCAAAACTAATTTTTGGAAAGCCAGGACAAATGTCTAGATCATTGGGGAAACCTGCCCTAAGAACTCCAGGGAGAGAGGTCACCTCCCACCCTGCCTTTCTCTGTCTCGGAGGAGGAAGCTTGCCAAGAGAGAAGCAGCTGTGCAGGGACCTTTGGACAGCCCGGCAGAGCTTAGGAGAAGGCTTTGGTCTTGGGACTGGAGATGCTGATGCAGAAGTTACTCAGCCTGCTGGGTAACTTGGGAATTCCTGAAACCTCCTGGAGAGTTGAGAAAGGAAAGAGGGAGCCAAAGGGGGCATGTACCTGTAGGCTAGTGGCTTCTGAGTCTCACAGATAGTGTCTTCTTGGACACTGCCAGCCAAATAGCAACAATTAAGTCTTACATGCACATGTGTATGTGGTGGTGGGTGTGAGATGGGGGGGTGGTGTGGTGGAGGGGGGAGGGACGGAAGCTGCACCTCCTGTGTTCCTTGAATTTCCCCTGGCTGGGTCCTTCCTGGTGGCATCGTGGTTATTCTTTGGACCATGAATGGCAAGGCTAGCAGTTGGAAACCACCAGCCACTCTGGGAGAAAGACGGGGCTGCCTACTCCCAGAAAGAGTGACAGTCTTGGAGACCTACGGGGGCCATTCTCCCCGTCCTCCAGGGTCACTGTGAGTCAACATCAACGCAATGGCAGTGAGCTTGACGGTTAGTGTCCTGTTTCATTGCTCCATGCAGCCATCCTCGAGGGAGCTGACTGAGCAACACGGGCCGTGGCTTCCTCACAAAGCCCCCTTGGAAATAGAAGGAACCACTGCAACCATCACGAATGGCTTGTGCTTATCGAGCAGGGGCTACGTGCCAGACATGGTGTCAGCCTCCTTATGTATTTATCAAAGAGGCCTGACAGAAGCGGAAACCCCTGACACCCCACACTCAGTGGGACAGAGCTGGGACGGAGCCCAGCCTCTGCAACCTTCACTCTGCCACATTTTAGAAGCCCAGTGCCTGGACTCAACTCTCTGAGAGGCCCATCCTACAAGCCCCAGGGCCATGGAAGCTCCCAGAGCCCATGTACATGTGTGCACATATGTATGCCTCGCCTATGGATGATGAGTGTGCGCTTCATGAGCATGTGCTCTTTCTTGGGAGAGTGTGCATAGGTGCCCTGTGTGCACGTGCATGTGGGCGAGCACGTAGTTGTGCCGGTGTATGCGCATGAGAATGCATGGGTCCATAGATGCCCATGTATGATTGTGTGCAGTGTGAGCACAGGTAAGTGCGTGTGTTGGACCAGGTTGTCTAGAGAAACAAATCCAGTGATACTAATCTATGTGTAAGAAAGAACTTTAAATCAAGAAGTAAGGATATATCAATATGACATCCCAGGCTCCCAGGGGAACTCAAGTTGTTAAGTCCAATGCTGGTTCTTAAGTCCCTCTTCAGACTCACAGTCACATGGTGGTGACAAAGAATGGCGAACTGGGAAGCAGGAAGCTCACAGGCCAGTGGGTACAAAGCCTTGTGGATCCAAGGTTGGTGGAAACATGGCAGAGTGCCGATAGTAATCAGGGTTGGGGACAGAGTCCCAGCAGGCACGAAGGCAACATGTCAGAGAGAAAGAGAGGCAGCTCTCAGAGTCCCTCACTCTCATCCAAGAGGTCACACCCCCAAGGAGGCGTCATCAACCTACCACTGGATGGACCGACCGTTTTAACTCCACCCCTAGCCAGCAGTGCCTAATTGAAAATAAAATCATCCACTGCCTCAGGGTGTGTGCGTGCGTGTGCACGCGTGTTGCACAGGTGTGCATGTAAGTGCACGTGTGTGTCTGTGCACAGAACAGGCAGTTTGCTCATGCCATCTCCTAGGAGGCGAAGGAAGACCTTTATTCTTGCTTCTTTGAGGATGGAGGGTCCCAGAGAGGTTGTATTTTTGTGTTTTACTGGTCTCATGATTTTTCTTTTAGGGCTGGGGATATAAAAGTGTTTACAAGGAGCTTGACCATGTGGCCATGCCAGGGTCTGGTTCTTAGCTTTGCAGAATGATTTTTATGTACTTGTTTCCTTTCAGACACTTTAGTTTCCCTTCAGTATCAGGGCACTGGTCCATAACATCCCATTTCCCCCTTCTGTATGCTCTCCCTGATCCCCCAGGCCTGGCCACCCCAGGTGGCACCAGGAGGAGTGAGGTCTCAGGCAGCCCCCACTCGCTTCAGTCATCCTGTCCATCACCTTATCATCTCCACAGCCTAGGAGGCCAGGTGCAGAGAGGTGGGTGGTTGGCCTAGGGCCATAGAGTCTGGGGTGGGTGTTCTTTTCCCAGGTTCTCACCCCTGTACCAGTTCCCTCGGTGACCTCCTTCCTTGTTTCTTGCTGGTCAGCCAACTTTGATTCTAATCATAACAGCCCTTATTGGCTCACATGCAGTGCTTACCATGTGCTGGATCTGTTCTGAGAACTTCATACACACTGCACATTGAATCCGCACTTCACAGGCCAGGTGATGGAGGCGCAGAGAGATTCACCGACTTACTCACGGCCGCACAGTTGGTAAGTGAGAGAGCTTGGATTTCAGTGTGAGCAGCTTGACACTTAGACACCTGGTTCTTTTGCGGGGAAGAGAGGCCTTTAGAGGTCTGAGTGATGTTTCCTGTCAGCCACTCCCCAAGACCTCTGCACTCAGGGGACTTTCAGGTGACTACTTGCCTTCTTAATTTCCTTCCACCTGGCAAACCAGAATCATGTAATCAAGCCCCCTCTCAAATCCACCTTCTCTTTGCCCTTTCCTTTAATCTCTCTTGAATCTTGATCACCCTCTTCCTCGTTAGTCCGGGTTGACTAGAGAAACAAATTCATAGACACTCATATGTGTATAGAAAGAGCTTTATATAAGGAGTAATTAATTGTATATTAAGAAAACAGCCCGTCCCAGTCTAGATCAAGTTCATAAATCTGATATTAATCCATATTTCTGATGCTGGGCTATATTTTCCTTCTTCAGACTCACACAACACATGCAATGATACCAAATTCAGGAAAGTCATAGGTCAGTGAGTGCAAAGTTGTGAATCCAGTAGTAGTGGGAGCATCTCAACATTGGTCTCCGCTTGGCTCTGCTAGCTCCAGGCCTCTGGTTCTATCAGTGTAACTCCATGTGTCTTGTCAGTAGGAAGGCAAGTGTCTGTCCCACCTCCAAGGGAGAATACCAGAGTTCCCAGAATTCTCAGGAAAAGGCCATGCCCACACAGAGGCCTCATTGACTATGGCCTGATTTATAGGGTAGATCCCACCCCTTCACAGATTGACAGATTATGTAACTGCCACACTTATCAATCATTAATGGTCTTACCGTGGCACATATTCTTCTTAGTTTGCTTGGCCATGCTAGTTTTGTTGAATACATCTTTTTTTTTTTTTTAGTGCTACTCTAAGCCATGACCAGTTTTCATTTGGATGCTTGTCTGATTGGTTAACTCTCAATGCCCCCCTGATTTACTCCCAATGGCTCCCCCGTGGCCCCCTAATCCACCTGCTCATTTCAAGCACAAAGCATATCCTACAAGTCCCTTGCTTAAAACCTTCTCATGATGCCCACCTCAGAATAAAAGTCTGTCTCCTCACCGTGGCCTGTAAGACTCCTGGGATCTCGTCTCTTACCATCTCTCCTCCATCACAATTCAGCCCTCCCAATATTCTTCTTGTCCCTTGAGTCAGCTAAGCTAGTTTGTGCCTCAGGACCTTTGCATTTACTCTTCTCACCTCCTGGAACACTGTTCTTTTTTTTTTTTTAATAATTTTATTGGGGGCTCTTACAGCTATTATAACATTCAGTACATCATCTGTATCAAGCACATTTGCACACATGTTACCACATTTCCAAACTTTTTCCACTTAAGCCCTTGGTATAAGCTCTTCTTAAAAAAAATTATCCCCCATTTTTAAATGAATCATTTTATTGGGTACTCACACACCTCCCCTCGTGATCCGTACATACATCAATTGTATGCAGATCTCATTTGCACACTTGTTGCCATCATCACTCTCAAAACATCCTCCCTCCACTTAGGCCCCCACTTCCAGCTCCCTATATTTCCCTTCCTTCCTACATGCCACGAACCCTTAATAATTTACAAATTGCTATTTCATATCGTAAACTGTCCATTGTGTCCTTTCACTTACTTCCCTGTCGGCCATGCCCCAGAGAGGAGGCTATATGTCGATCCCTGAAATTAGTTCCCCCTTTCTACTCCATCACCCCTCCACCCTTCCAATCTCACCACTCTCATCACTCATCCTGAGGGAATATCTATCCTAAGTTCCCCATGTTTTCCCCTCTAGTGTACATCCTCTGTTCTAGTCAGGCTTGTCTGGGAGAACCAAAAGCATGATAGTGGGTGTGAGGAAGCATTAGAAAACTAGAGGAAAGGTGCATATTTCGTTGTTACTACACTGTACTTTAACTGGCTCATCACCTCCCTGTAGCCCCTCTGTAAGAGGATATCGCTTCACCTATTGATGGGCTTTGGGTCACCAATCTGTACTCCCCCTTATTTATAATGATATAATTTTAGTACTTTGATGCCTGACACTGGATCCCTTCAATACCTTGTGGTTACACAGGCTGGTGTACTTCTTCCATGTGGGCTTTGTTGCTTCTGAGCTGGATGAACACTTGTTTACTCAAGCCTTTAAGACCCCAGACGCTATATCTCTTCATAGCCAGGCACCATCAGCTTTCTTCACCACATTTGCTTATGCACACATTTGTTATCAGTGATCATATCAGGAAAGCGAGCACGCAATGTTATGGTTTTTAGTGGAACACTGTTCTTACAGCTCTTTGCACACCTGGCTCTTTTTCATAATTCAGATTTCAGCACAAATGCCATATTCTAAAAGAGATTCCCCTTGAACATTCTCTGTAGTCCATCTTCTTCTCCTGCCATTTTTTTTCTCTGCTCCATAGTCTTCACATCACATACTGCTACCTGGAATAATTTTATTTGTTGAGTAGTTATTGAATTGAGAAGGTTCTCCAGCAGACTGCAGCTCCATGAGTACAGAGACTTTGTCTTGTCCCCAAATCTGTCCCCAATAACTAAAACAATGGCTGCTTGGATAACCAAACCAATGGCTGCTGAGTTCATTCCTCTTTGGTGGTTAGTCCTATTACTAGTACTGTGTCTTATTGTCCTCTCTTTGTTCCTCCATACTTTTTCTTTCTTCTTAGTTCTTCTCTACCCTTTTGGTTTTTTCCATTCTCGCCTTTCCTTCTATCTCTTCCCAGAGGTTGGGAGGCAGCAACACTACTCCTCACCAGCCACAGCTGGCTCCTCGTCCATTAGGCATGTGCCATCACCTGATGCAGCATCGCTAGGCCAACAAGTGCCCAGGTTGTCCTCATCTGTCCTCATCTGCCTTGTGATGAACAATCAGAAATTTACACTCACACTCCCACCTGCTACAGAATCCACCCTGAGACAGATGCTGAACACCCCAGTGCTGTCTAACTAGTAGCTTTTGACAGATATAGTAACAAAACAAAATAGGAAATACAATAAAACAGACCAACATACTATCAATAAACTAACACAGTAACACTACAATGTCTTGAAGATAACATAAAAATTGAAATCTCTCTATCTAACACACACACACACACACACACACACACACACAAACACACCAGAATAAGATGGCTCAAACAAGTGGTCAAAATACAGAGCCAGAAAATCTTCCAGAGGAAGAGATATTATTGAAACTACTTGGGAAGAAATGAAAACTAACTATATTTAGGTACTTCAATAGATTAAGATACTGAGTGAGAAAACCACAGACAAAACTAAAAGAATTAAAAAACTTAGTAAGTTGATAAAACACATGTAAAATTAGAAGCCAGATGAGAACAGCAGATATAAATACCTATCAACATTAACATTTCAGATGTAGCTAACACATTGGAAAGACACAGCAGTGACTCTAGATCACAGAAAGACAGAAGTCTCCAGATTGAAGACAAACCTCTCTATATTAATAAGAGGGGAAAAAAGAACAAAGGCAAATGGAAACCTAGGAACTATGTGGGGCACCATCAAGAAGAATGTGTGATTAGAATTCTAGAAAAGTGGTTTATTTTTCATTTTACTTTTTTAAATCAAGAAAATTGATGAAGATTTGTTAGAAGAGAACTTCCCTAATACTATGAAAAATAAGAAAATATTCTTACAAGAATTTTAGTGAATCCCAAGGAGGATAAACCCCAAAAGAAAATCACCAAAACATAGCATAATCAAACTTTAAAATCCAAAGGCAAAGGAAAATTCAGAAATCAGCTTGGGAAAAAACAAAAAGGGGACCAAAAAGGCTAAGCTCTGTTTTCTCAGTAGAAACTATGCAGACAAGAAGGCAATGGAATGACCCACATAAAATCCAGAAAGGGAAAAAATGACAATAAAGAATTATATACCCAGCAAAATTACCCTTCAACTAAAGTGATACAATTAGAACATGCCCAGAACAACAGAAATTAAGGGAATTTGTAAAACCTTAGACATCTTCACAATGAATGCTAACAGGAGTCCTTTGGCTACAGAACCTTTAGATGCAGAACCATCTAAATCAATGAATAAACCTGCATGACTAAAATAAGTAACCAAAGACCTTAATTTATAAACAGTACTAATTACAAAATCAAAAGAAATTAAATGGTGTAGTTACAGAACTTCCAAATGGAGAGGAAAATGAGACATTAAAATAGAACAAACTTTTAGACTCTGGAAGATGCCTCTCAATTAAGATAAAAGGAAGACAATCATAAAGTTTCAGTGAACACAAAGATAGCAGCAGTAAATTCTCACCTATTAATAATTACACTGAATATAATTGGATCAAATGTGCCAGTCAAGCGGCAGAGAATAACAATATATAAAAAAATGACTAATTAGAAAAATGTGGAAGAAAACTCAAAATAAAAACAGATTGCAAAATTACCAGGTTTACTGGCCAGGTAGTATCCCTGAGAACTACGACCATTCGTCATCCCTCAGATCTGGACCTGGACTCACCCCTGTGGTAGAATTTAATCAACCACTCAAGACCAAAAGGGCAGCAACTACCAAACAACAAAGGTCAGAGGAAAGGAGGAGAGATGGAAGCAGGAAACATGGGGAGCAAGTTGGATAAGTGATGGTACATTGAAAGAATTGCAATGGGTGAGTTGAAAAATGAACTTTAAGACAGACGATCTCTGTAAACCTTCATCTAATTTGCAATAAAGAGTTTTCTTTCCTTTCTCTAAAAGAAAGACATTATGGGGTCGAGCCCCAGTGGCGTAAGTGGTTGAGTGTGAGACTGTGGCCCACGGGCTTGGCGGTTCAAATCCAGTAGCGACTTTCAGGAGCAGAGCAGAGAGCAATAACTTCTGATGAAATAGACTAGAACCAACATAAAAAGGCAAGGTGGTACATTGTTGTTAACTGCCATCGAGTGGCCACCTTCTATACAACCAGAAGGAAGGCTCTCAGGTCCTGACAGTCCTCACAGTGGTTCTTAAGCTCATACTCATGGTTGCAGCCACTGTGTCAACCCATCTCACAGAGGACCTTCTTTTCTCTGCTACTCCCCTCCCCTACCAAACTTGATGCCCTTCTCCAGGGACTGGTCTCCCCTGACAACATGCCCAAAGATGGGACCTTATGTAATAACGAAGGAGTCAATCCAACCAGAGGTTATAACAACGATAAACCCAATCATTGTAACAATGATTTCACCCACTGAAAGAACCCTGTGATACATAAACAGAACTTTAACAGAGTTGAAAAAATAGATAACTCTATGCATGTGGGTATATTGCTTTCAAAGAAGGAGTGAATAATTAGAAAACAAAGATACAGGAGATTTTAAAATATAATCAACCACCTGGAATTATACAGAAAGCTCCCCTTAACAACAACCTAGTATACATTCTTCCGCATTGCACAAAGAACATGCTCCTGAATAGATCATCTGTTAGGCTCTAGCAGGTCTCAGTAAATTTAGCCCTATAACAATGAGCATGATGTTTTTGTATCATTTAATTAAATAGCATTTCATTGAATACATTTAATTAAAACGTACCTGGTACTGAAAATATATTTATGTATGTTTAATATAGTCTGCTTGTTATATATATTGATAACTATGAAAGTAAAGAAGAAAAACAAAAAAATTTTCCTGAAATTAAAAATTCCGGCGTTATCAGGTTAGAGACATACAGTCACTACTGAACATCTCAAACCACAAGGATATAGAGTTAGAAATCAGCAACAGGGAAATTGACAAGAAAAAAGAACATGGAAACTGTGTTATACCCTGTTGAAAAACTACTGGGTAGTAGAAGGAAAATGAAATAAAAATTTCTTGAATCAAATGAGAATGCAGGCACAATATACTAAAATGTTTGAGCATAGTAAATGAATCCTAAAAGACTGGAAATTGCTTCTTTGAAAGGATGAAAAAGAAATTTGACAAACCACTGGCAAATTTAATAAAGGAAGTAGAGAAGATGCAGATAGCACAAATATTAAAGGAAATAGGGTACATCACTACAGAACTAAGTGAAGAAAGAAGGACAGCAGAACACCATGAGAAACTACCAACAAATGTGAAAACCTAGAAGAAAAAAAAATTAAAAAAAAAAAAGTTCTTACCTAGGTAGCTTCACTAGTGAAGTTTACCAAGTATTTGGAGAAGAACTGACATCAATTCAATTCAAATTGTTCAGATGATTGAAAAGGTGGGAATATGCTCAATTCATTTTACGAAACTAGTCTAACCCTGATACCCACAATAGGAAAAGGCACCACTAAAAAAGAAAATTACAAACCAATATCCCCTATAAACAATGACACAAAATTTTTCAAAAATCCAAGGCAATAGAATTAAACAACGTCAAAAATAATGCATCGTAACCAAGTGGGATTTGTACCAGGCTTGCAGGAATGAATTAACATTAGAAAAATGAGCATCATAATTCAACACACACATAAAGGAGGGGCTGAGCCCTGGTGGCATAAGTGGTTGAGTGCGGGACTGTGGCCCGTGGGCTTGGCTGTTCAAATCCAGTGGCGGCTCTCAGGAGCAGCATTGGATAGCGCCCACGACCACTGCCTCACTGGAGGCAGTGATGCCCCCCCAAAAATATATAAATAAAGGAGAAGAATCACATAATCATAAAAATTGATGCAGAAAAAGGCAGACAAAACTCATTCTTGATAAAACTCTAGGCAAAGTAGGATTAGAAGAGAAATTCTTCAACACAATTAAGGGCATATACACAAAGCCAACAACAGCCAACATTGCGCTTCAGTGAAGAGAGACTGAGTGCATTGGAACAAGTACTGGACAAGGTTGATCTTCAGCCTCACTCAGTTTCAATTGTCTTTTGGAAGTCTTTGTGAAATAAGGAGATGAACGTCATCCAAATTGACAAAGAACAAAAGTGATCACTGTGTGGAGAATATAATTCTGTATATGGAAAACTCCAGAGAGACAGCAAGAAAGCAGACCAATGACAGAGTACAGATTCAGCCAACGGACAGAGCACGAGACCAAAAGACAATAATCCGTTGGATTCCTCGACACTAACAAAGAGAACCCTGGAGAGGAAATAAGGCGAACACCACCATTTATAATAAAGCACCCAAAAGATGCAGTTGTCGTGAGGTGCTTTTGAGTCAGTTCTTATTCTGTGACCTTCGTAATTGCAATGCTTGAGCCCGTTGTTCCAGCCACTGTGTCAAAATGCATTTTCTTCTTTTTGGCTGACCTCAAATGATGTCCTTCTCCAGATGCTGGTCACGCCTGGTACTTTTGATGACTAACCTCTAAGGAACATTATTACTGGTGTTGTTAGGGTCCACCGCGTGAATTCCAACTCACCGTGAACCCTATGAACAACACAGTGAAACACTGCGCGCTCCTCTCCCTCACATTCACAATTGTTATGTTTGAACTTGGTATTGTAGCCACAGTATTAGTATGTTTTATTGAACATCTTCCTCTTTTTTTACGGCTTCGCGATTTTACCAAGCAGGGTGTTCTTTCAAGGGATTGATCTCTCTCCCTTTCCTTTTTTTTTTTTTTTTTTATGTTGGCTAAGAACTGCAAATGGCCAGGGCTGAAACTTAAGAAACAAGTCCAAGGTTGGACTAGTAATAAGTAATAAAGGGGTTAAAAAGCAAAGTCAGACTCGCTTCCACCAAGGTGATTCCAATTTATAGTGAGTCCATGGGACAGAGTAGAACTGTTTCACAGGGTTTCTAAGTCTCTAAACCGTACAAAAGCAGACTGCCTTATCTTTCTCCCGTGGAGCAGCTGGCAGGATTGAATCACGGACCTTTCAGCTCATGAATCTGGCCTCTCTTGATAGCATGTCCCAAGTATGTGAGAGGGTAGTTTTGCATCCTTACTCTGGCTTAAGAATGATTTCAGTTATTTCTCTCTCTCTGCTGTCTCTTCCCTTCCTAAAGTCCTTCATGACCTCCAATAAAGTCTATCTTCACTTTCCATCCCTTAAAAAAAAAATGATTTCAGCAGTTTGAAACCACTGTTGGGAGAAACATGGGGCGACTCCCGTAAAGAGTTAGACTCTTAGAAACTCATAATGACAATTCTGCTCTCTTTTACAGGGTCCCTCTGCGTCAGCATGGACTAGATGGCAGTGAGTTTGATTTTGGTTTGATGGATCTATCTCTGCTCGATCTATCTCTGGTCCACTATTGAGGCGGCATTATTAGCTGTTTGAGAAGTAAAATAGATACACCACAGAGATAATTTGATCATTTTAATAATAGCATCATTAATGTAGCCAGTGGCTGCATTAGAATATAACATAAAATACTCATGAGAATATAAATATTCTTTTTTGTTTGTTTGTTTGTTTGTTTTTTTGGGGGGGCATCACTGCTCTCCAGGGGTCGTGGGAGCTACCCAGCCTTGCTCCTGGAGAGCTGCTGCTGAATTTGAACCACCAAGCTCGTGGCTGCAGTCCCGCACTCAACCACTATGCCACCGGGGCTCAGTTGAGAATATAAATATTCTTATAGAATATAAAATACGGCTGAGCCCCGGTGGCGTAGTGGTTGTGCGCGGGACTGCGGCCCACTGGGATGGAGGTTCAATTCCGGCTCCCAGGAGCAAAGGCTGGGCCTCCCACTCCCACCACCTGAGGGCAGTGATGCCTAAAAAAAAAAGGAATATAAAATACTAGTGAGAAAAGGAAGATGTATTGGACTAAAATACATAGAATGACCACTTGACACTTTAAAAACTTCAGTGAGTGCACGCTGCTTTAGGAAACAATGAGCATTAGACAGAAGGCAGAAATGTTTATAATGTTCATTCGCTAAGGCAAAGCTATACCTGCAGTGCTAAGATGTGTTGCAGCAATGTCAAAATAGCAAATACAAGTTGGCCTTAGGTTGCCAATTTGGGGACAACCTTGAATGTCAGAGATTTAAACCAAAGTCCAGTGATTTCAATGTCCATGAAGTGGGGATAGTGGTCATCTGCTTCTTCCCCCCTGAGAGCGTTTCAGCTTTAAGTCCAAAGGAGCATTTCAGTTCTTTTCACCTGCCACACGTGTAGTTAAGGTGAAGTCTGGTACACTTAAAGGGGTTTTCAAATTAGACCCTTCTGATTCGGCCTATGAAGAATGCCACACACCCTGTGAAGCTAAAATCTGACGTCTAGTGACCTACAGCGCAAGGCCAAGTTCATCAAGGGCAGAAAGGAAATGTGTTTGAGTGCATGTGTAGCAATGTAATATAGGGTGGATTCTCCAATTGGGGGTTTATACAAGTGATGTCAAGTGGTTTCTCCAGGGGCAGGCTTCCTCTTCCTATTTTACCCACTAACAAGTGAAATTCCCTTCCCAAGACAGTCTCCCTCTGTTCATAATTTCTCATTAAAGTTCATTGAACACCATTGAAGGAGTGTCTACTAAACTGTGGTGCTTGTGAGACATTGCGATTTGGTCCCCTTTCACTCCTCATTTAATGAAAATCTGACTCCAGCCAAAGTGGGCCATCCTCCGAAGAAGTGACTTTTAAAATGTACACATATGACAATGAGACTCGGTTCATAAGCATTAGACAGACACACCACTGTGTCGTCTGGGAGGCCACATTAAGTGATTATAGGATCTGAGAACCGGTACCAGACTTTGTCTTGTATTTTATCATTATAGTAGCAGTCCCATACAATATTTGCCCTTCTGATGAGAGTGACTAACTTTACTCAGCATACTGTTCTTCTGGTCCATCCGGGCCAGGAGGTGCTGTAGTTCCATCAATGCTTTTCAGTGTTACCTAGCATTCCATTGTGTGTATGTACCAACATTTCTTTTTCTTTCTAAATCATTTAATTGGGGGCTCACACAACTCATCGCAATACATCCATCCACCCATTGTGTTCTAACACATTTGTACATTTGGTGCCTTCATCATTCCCAAAATATTTGCTTTCTACTTGAGTCCTTGGTATCAACTCCTCAGTTTCCCCCTTCCTCTCAACCCCCATGAACCCTTGATAATTTATTAATTATTATTATTATGTCATGTCTTACACTCTTTGACATCTCCCTTCAACCACTTTTCTATTGTCCATCCCCCAGGGAGGGGACTCTATGCAGATCATTGTAATTGGTTCCCGCCTTTCTATTCTACCTTCCCTCCACCCTCCTGGTATTGCCACACTCAGCACTGGACCTGAGGGGTTGATTCATCCTGGATCCCCTGTGTTTCCAGCTGTTATCAGTACCCATGACATCTTCAGGTCTGGCCAGACTTGTAAGGTAGAATTGGGATCATGATAGTGGGAAGGAGGAAGCATTTAGGAACTAGAGGGAAGTTGTGTGTTTCATTATTGCTGCACCTTGACTGTCTTATCTCCTCCTTGCGACCCTTCTGTAAAGAGATGTCCAGTTGCCTATAGATGGGCCTTGGGTTCCCACTCCACACTCCCTCTCATTCACAATGATATGATTTTTTTGTTCTTTGATGCCTGATACCTGGTCCCTTTGATACCTCATGATCACATAGGCTGGTATGCTTCTTTCATGGGCTTTGTTGGTTCTCGGCTAGATGGCACTTGTTTATCTTCAAGCCTTTAAGACCTCAGATGCCATATCTTTTGATAGCTGGGCATCATCAGCTTTCTTCACCACATTTGCTTATGCACACATTTGTCTTCAGTGATTGTATCAGGAATGTGAGCATCATGGAATGCCAGTTTGATAGAACAAAGTGTTCTTACATTGAGGGAGTACTTGAGTGGAGGCCCAATGTTCATCTGCTACCTTAATACTAAAATTGTAAATATATGCACATAGACCTATTTCCCCATTGTCATATGTAGATACATTTACATATGTACATGCCTATATTTAGACCTCTATAAATGTCCTTTGCTTCCTAGTTTTTTCCCTGTATTTCCTTTTACTTTCCTCTTGTCTCACTATCATACTCAGCCTTCATTTGGGTTTCAGTAATTCCTCTCGGTTATATTGCCCTTGATCAAACTCTGCCGGGCCTCCTATACCCTCCTCACCACCCATTTTGGATCACTTGTTGTTCCCTTGTCCTGGGTATATTAATATCATTTCCATTTCCCTACCTCCCCCTCTCCCATGTCCCCTTGGAACTGTCAGTCAGTTGTTTTCTCCTCCAAATTGTTTATCCCACCTAACCTATGTAGATAGACCTACAGAGATAATAATATGCAATAAAATAAGACAGAACAAAACAAAGCAACAAAAGAAAGAAAACAGAGCAACAATGACAACAAAAAAGCAATGACAAAAAAGAAAAGTTCAAGGTCTGTTTGTTGACCTTTTAGGAGGTTTTCAGGTTGAGTTGGATGGGGTGACACGCCCTATTCCCATAGTCTGTTTTTCCCTCTGATATGCACCCCTTGCTGTTCTGCTCCATGTCCATGGTGTTTTGCCTTGCTGTGGTGGGTTTGGATTGGGTGCATATCCCACACTGTGTTTCCACGGTTGTCCCCTGCAGGACTACGGGTCAGTGAGGGATGGCGTGTCTCATGGTGGGGCTGGCCATATGGTCCTCTCTGTCCATTGCCTGCTTTGAGTGGGCATATTGTCCTTAGGACTTGGTGGGCCAGGATGTGCTCCACTCTCTCTTCCTCCCCCTTCATTTGCTCCCGTGCGCTCTGATCAGACATGTCCCGATCCCTGAGTTGTAGCTTCAGTGCTGTCCTCTGAAGTAAAATCTTCTGGAGGTGGGGCAACTGTCCACGTAGTTGGGATTGGGGCCGGCTTCTCAGACCTCTCTACTGACTCCCTGCTTCATGCTGGTATGTTGCATTCATGTCTTGGAGCTTTGGGTTGAAGTTTGGTCTCTCTTTCCCTGTGGAGATATAAACAATACCCTTTTCTTGGGTGGGTTAGTGGCATGTTCCCTCACTACTCATTTCTGTTTTTTTCCTCCCCCCATCTCCTTTTTAGGTACCAACATTTCTTTATCTGCTCTTCTACTGATGGGTTGTTTCCAAATTCTTGCTATTGTAAATAATGCTGTGATGAACCTGGGAGTGCACATGTCTGTGTGTGTTATGTCTCTTACTACTTTAGGGTTTAAACCTCGCAGAGACTCTGCTAATCTGAAGGAATTTCTATTCCTCAGTGTCTGAGGGAGCCCTTAAGGCTTTCCACAGAAGCTGTGCATATTTACAGACCCATGAGAATTTCAGTGTCCCCACACCCTCTCCAGTATTTATTGTTTTCTGTTTTTATCTTTTAAATGGGCTTTCATTGTTAGTGTAAGGCGGTATTTCATTCTTGGCTTAATTTGCATCTCCCAGATGGCTAGTGATCATAAGTACTTTTTTTCTTGTGTTTGTTAGCCATTTGAATGTCATTTTTGGTGAACTGTCTATTTATGTGTTTTGCCTATTTTTAAATTGGATTTTTTCTTTCGTATTGATGCATTGTAGTGTTCTGTAGATTTTAGAGATTGGTCCCTTGTACATTGTGTCATGATTAACGACCCCCTGTTCTTCCCCCAGGCATGGACTGTCTTTTTACTATTTTATTGCAAATCGGATTTTTTTTGGGGGGGGGCATCACTACCTCTGGTGGTCATGGGCGCTGCCCAGTGCTGCTTCTGAGAGTCACCGCTGGATTTGAACCACCAAGCCCGCGGGCCACAGTCCCACACTCAACCACTTATGCCACCGGGGCTCAGCCCCCAGGGTCTTATTTTTAGTAGGTCCTAGTCACTTATTTTGTTGCCTGCTGTGTGTGCTTGATTTTTGTGGGGTTATGTTTGATAGGATATGTGCTAGTCCCGGTTGACTAGAGAACCAAATCCAGAGACACTCATATGTATAATAAGAAAGAGCTTTATTCCATGATGCTCACCTTCCCGACACCATCACTGAAGACAAATGTGTGCATAAGCAAAAGTGGTGAAGAAACAAAGATGATGCCTGGCTATCAAAAGCTGTAGCGTCTGGGGTCTTAGAGATTGGAAAATAAACAAGGAGCCATCTACTGAGAAGCAGCAAAGTCCATGTGAAAGAAGCATCCCAGCCTGTGTGACAATGAGGTGTCACAGGGATCAGGTATCAGGCATCATTGAGCTAAAAATTATATCATTATAAGTGAGGGGGGGTACAGATTGGGGACCCAAAGTCCATCAATAGATGAAGCAACAGCCCCTTTCAGAGGGGTTGTAGGGAGGAGATGAGCCAGTCAAGGTACAGTGTAGCAACAATGAAATACGCAACTTTCCTCTAGTTCTTAAATGCTTCCTCTCACTCACTATCATGATCCCAATTCTACCTTACAAATACAGCTAGATTGGGATGTATGCTGGAGCTGGAAACGGGTAATTTAGGACTGATGATCCTTTCAGGGCCAGGGGTGAGAATGGTGTTGCCAGGAGGGTGAAGGGAAGGTGGAGTAGAAGGGGGGAACCTATTGTAGGGATCTACTTGTAACCTCCTGTATGGGGTACGGACAGTGGGGAGATGGGTGAAGGGAAACATTGGACAGTGTTTGATGACAGAATAATGACAGAACCCTTAAATTGTTAAGGGTTCATGGGGAAGGGAGAGTGGGGAGGGAGGGGAAATATGGGAACTGGTACCAGGGGACTAGGTAGAAGGAGGATGTTTCAAGAAGGATGATAACAACAAATTTGCAAATGTGGTCTGCATACAATTGACATATGTATTGATTGAGATAGGAGTTGTATGAGCCCCCAATAAAATAATTTAAAAGAAAAAAGAAAGTAAACCTTTAGAAAATAATGATAGCAAAATGTGTACAAATATGCTTGATACAATTGATATACAGATTGTTATAAGAGTTATAAGAGCCCCTCAAAATGATTTTTTAAATAGAAAAAGAAAAAGCTTTATATAAAGGAGCAATTGTATACTGAGAAAACATCTCATTCTCAGATCAAGTCCACAAGTTGGATTTTAGCTCATATGTTCCATACCAATCTGTTTACCGCTTCAGACTTAAGCAGCCTTGCAATGACACGGAGTGCAGGAAGATCACAGGCCAGTGGGTGGAAAGTCTTGTGGACCCAATGGCAGTGGAGGCATCTCAGCGCTGGCAGGGGTCTCCACGTGGCTCCTCCAGTCCAGGGCTCTAGTGTAGCTCCATACATCTGTCTTGTCAGCACGAAGATGAAGCACAGAGTCCGACTGTATCTGACCTCCAGTGAGCTATTTGTCTTAATGGCACCTCCAAATTCGGCGATCAAGTTGTGACCACATTGACAGACTAGACTCCAGCCCTTCACAAGTTGACACCAGATTATGTAACTACCACAGTATGCCTATGCTCTATAATAAGGCCTTTAAATTTGTCCCTATTTTCTCGTGATTGATCTTCAAGGCTCTAGGATTTACTTAGGTCTTTGATCCATCTTGAGTTTATTTTTGCGCCGAGGTTGGGAAGCCTGATCTTAGGAGGAGTTCTTCCACCTTCGCTCCTGTCTGTGGTCAGAGACCTGATGTGAAGTAGTTCATGCAGGCTGAGAGGGTGACTGTTCAGTGTGATCGTTCCAGGAAGGGACTCTTCAGGGCTCAGAGTGGCTTGGGCAGGGTGAGTGTGTCCAACCTCTCTTTTGATGCTTCCTGTGCCTTTAAGCAATGTCTTTAAGCAATTTGCACATGGGAGTCTTTAATATCACAACTCAAGATTTGCATTTTTCTTCAATTCCTATACCTTGAGAAATGCTCAGCATATTCTTCCTTTTTCATTTCCTAACTCCAGGCCTTTGCATATTTAATCTTGTGTTTTTGCTTTGCTCTTGCTCTTGGTCATTTCTGTCTTTTACTTAGCTATTTTATATTTGAGAGCAAGTTTCAGAGGCTCTTCTGATAATTCTTTTAGTATTTTCTTTCTTTCCTTTCTTAATAACCCTTTAGTTTCTCCGTGTATGGTGATGGCCTTGATGACATCGCACCACTTGGCTGTCCCTCCTTCAGTCATTGGTGCTCAATGACTGTTCTTGAGATTGTATCCAAAGTCAGGTGTAAATAGACTCAAAGTCATATTTTTTACCTTCATGGACTTGTTTTAATTTCCTTCAACTTTAGCTTGAACCTTCCCATGAGCAATTGATAGTCTGTTCCACAGTGAGCCCCTGGCCTTGTTCTGATGGATGATGTTGAACTTCTCCATCATTTCTCTTCATAGATGCAGTCTGTTTGATTTCTGTGTATTTTCATCTGTTAACACTCATGTGGATAGGCACTGTTTGGTGGTTGCAAAGGGTATTTTCAGTAAATAAGTCTTTAGCAAAATTTTATCATGTGATCTCTGTTGTTCTCATCTCCAAGGCCTCATTTTCTAACTGTTGATCCTTTTTTGATTTCCACGTTTTTCATCGCAATCACCAGTAATTATCAGTGCATCTTGATTGCAGGCTTGATCAATTTAAGATTACAGAAGTTTGTAAAATCTTCAGTTTCCTCATCCTTGGCATTGGTAGTTGGTGCATAAATGTGAGTAATGGTTGTGTTAACTGATCTTTCTTGTAGGCATAGAATAATAGTCTTTCACTGACCGTGTTGAACTTCAGGGTAGATCTTGAAATGCTCTAATTAATGATGAATGCAGCCCCTTTCCCTTCAATTTGTCATTCTCAACAAAGTAGACCATATGATTATCTGATTCAAAATGGTCAATACAAGCCCATTTCAGCTCACCAATGCCTAGGGGCTCAATGCCGTATAGGTTTCATTTAATTTTGATGACTTCCAATTTCCCCTGGTTCTTATTTCAACATTCCATGTGCTAATTATTCATGGATGTTTGCAGCTGTTTTTTCTCATTGTGAATCATGCGGCATCAGCCTGAAAGCCTTGGTCCAACATTAGAAAAATAACCAAGATAATCCACCACAAAACTAAAACCAAGGAAATAACCCACGATCATATTCATTGACACAGAATAGGCACTTGACAAAATCCAATACTCAACTATTGATAAAAACACAACAAAACAGGAATATATGGTGGTTTTTAGATTTATTTTTTATTTTTTCAATAATTTTTTTGGGGATCCATACAACTCTTACCACAATTTATACATGCATCCATTGGGTCAAGCACATTTATACATCTGTTGCCATCATCATTCCCAAAACATTTGCTTTTGACTTAGAGCCCCTGGTATCAGCTCCTTATTTCTTCCCCTCCCTCCCTGCTCCACCCCCCTCATGAACCCTGGATAATTTATAAATTATTGTTAGGTTGTTCATATCTTACACTGTCTGATGTCTCCCTTCACCCAATTTCTGTTGTCTGCCACCAAGGAGGAGGTTATATGTACATTGTTGTAATTGGTTCCCCCTTTCTAACCTTCCCTCCCTCCACTCTCCCAGTATCACCACTCTTAACACTGCCCTGAAGGGATCATCTGTTGTGGATTCCCTGAGTTTCCAGTTCCTATCTGTACCAGTGCACATCCTCTGGTCTAGCTGGATTTTTTTGGTGTGTGTGTGTGGGGGGGGGCGGGGGGGAATCACTGCCTGGTTTTGTGAGGTAGAATTGGGATCATAATGGGGAGGAAGGGTGAGGGGAGGAGGAGGAAGCATTTTGGAACTGGAGGAAAGCTGTATGTTTATTGTTGCTACAATGCACCCTGACTGACTCTTCTCCTCCCCTTGATCCTTCTGTAAGGGGATGTCCAGTTGCCTTCAGATGGGTTTTGGGTCACCAATCTGTACTCCCTCCTCATTCACAATGATCTAATTTCATGTTCTTTGATGCCTGATGCATGAGCCCTTTGACGCTTTGTGGTCACACAGCCTGGTGTGCTTCTTCCATGTGACCTCTGTTGCTTCTGAGCTAGATGGCCGCTTGTTTACCTTCAAGTCTTTCAGACTTCAGATGCTATATTTTTTTGAGGTTTTTAGATTTTGTGTGTGAGAATGTAGGGTGGAGTCCAACCTATTGGTCAGGTCACAGCTTGATGAGGCTTCCTTACGTGTGTGTGTGTGTGTGTGTGTGTGTGTGGTGGGGGGACGCTCTTTTTATAAGAAAAATGCCATGGACCTCTTGCTAGCCCTTTGCCTTTGTTAGGACGGCATAGGATGGGGCAATGTTTTATTCTGTTGTGCATAAGGGCACTCTGCATTGGAACTGAATTGATAGCATCTGACAACTATTTATTGTGGTGTTTTCTATATCTCTCTTCAATTCTGTGGAAGTTTGATTTATGTATTTTGAGCCTAGCAAAGATGTTTATTAGGGCTCTGTCCTTGTTTGACCCTTTAATTGCTATATAATATCCTTGCTGGATTTTTTTTTTTTACTGCCCTATGCTTGATCTTTTTCTTCCTTCCTTTGCATTTTATTCCATTTCTGTTGTTATGTCTTCTGTAGGCAGTGCACGGGCAGGTCCTGTGATCTTGTTCGTTTGGATGCTCTCTGGCACTTGATTGATATGTATTTCATTGATTTACACTCAGTATAATTATGGGTAGTTATGAATCTTACTGTCATTTTCCTGTGTTGTTGATTTGCATGTGTGTGTGTGTGTGTGTGTGTGTGCGCGCGTGTGGTGCTGCTGGTTTCATTGCCGTGCATAATTTCTTGTAATGAGCTCATTTTGTATGTGGGTTGTCTTAGGCTGGGTTCTCCAGAGAAGCAGAATCAGTGATGTTACACACACACACACACACACATACACACACACACACAAAACTTGTAACAAGAAAATGGCTCACATAATTGTAGACGTATATAATTTCAGTCTAGTTCAAGTCTTTGAGCTCTCTGTTAAGCTGGAAGCGTCTCTTGATTTGTTTAACTTTGGGGCTGACGCACCCGAAAAGAGGAAGAGCTCAGAAGCAGGAAGATGATGCAGGAAGACCCTAGGCTGACGGATGCCAGCCAGATGACTCCAGGTCAGCAGGTCAGGCCTGTGGTTGCCGAGCCCAGTGAGCCCACGGCTGGCCGTTGAAATGGCAGGCTGATGGCTCTCAGCACCCACAGCTGATCCACTCAAATCCACTGAACCGGGAGTGCGTGAGCCAGACGCACCAGCAGGAAGCAAGCCAGCCCTGCCCCCCATTCCATCAAGTGGCATAGGATGTAGGCCACACCCCTGAGTATCCAATTGTATCAGAGCTCTGGCCAGAATCAGGCTTGCAATTCACCCTCATTTTCCCAAGACAACTGGACTGCTCCAGGCAGGCCTGACCATAGAGCTGAGGAAGAGTGTCAAATGGCTGATAATCCTGGTCCAGTTCACGTACGACCTAGCTGTCACTTGGGTTTGCTTATCATTTCCTTTCTTGCAGTGATTTTAATCTACTAACTTAGTGGCGTTCTCATAGTGTTTTGTAAGTTTCCCCCTGGACCCTTCAGTATCCCTGTACCTCCCACATTTTTGTCTGCTTTATTGTGTTTGGGTCTGTTTTGCAGAAGGAAATGTTTCAGAATGTACCCCCAAATGTTTGATACTCATGTTTAAGGATGAGGCATTACATGCTATTTTAAAACCCTAGTTAGGAACGGACATTGAATTGTGGGTGCTCCAAGGATCTGTTTTATAGAGCCCCTCATACAACAAGGCCATCTTGTCTACCCATCCACCTTTACCAGTTCTTTCTCTTAGGCCAATCTGTGTCATGAAAAAGGAACCCTCCAATCTTTAGCATATTAATCTGGCTGCTTGCATCCTGGGGTTGGATGGGGGAGGGGGTGGTGGTGATGTCTCACTGTCCCCAAAGTAGATGAGTTTAATTCCTGGTTCTAAGTATGGATTTCAGTGGGATTTGGTGCCTCCATTCCTGGGCCTTTCTGAGTTTTCCATCTCACCAGCTACTCCCCCACCCCCCGAAGGTGGTCACCTTTAAAATTCTCCTACTTGCTAGTCTTTTAACCACCTGTCTATTCACTTTCCAGTCTTGGAAGTGTTGTCCTTGTCAGCCAGTAGCCCTCTCTTCTTTGTCCTTGTGGAATCATGTCATGCTTATTTCTGCCCTGTAATGGTTGGTAGCTTTTGAAAGGGAGCAGGGACAACCCTTTGAATCAACCCGTCACTTCTACATTCAATCTTACTTTTGACTCCCTGCACCCATAAATCTCTCATATCTCTAGGCTCTAATTCCAAATTCTTCTGCCTGGTCAGCTCTCCCTGGGTGGCCCCCCTGTACCGCACATTCAGCCTGTGCGCAGTGGCAATCGTGACCTTCTCTGTGAACTCCATTCTTCTATCTTGGCCCTCAATCTGCTCTGCTCCCTGAGTACGGAAGCAGAAAATGATCCTCAACTCTTCCTTTTCCAAATTCAAGGATTTGGCCAGTGAGTTTCTTATCTCTCCTATGCATCACGTGCACCTGTGCTATCTCTTTATCGCCATTGCCCCAGCCTGGTTCCGCTGTGCATCACCACTCTTCCAGATGGAGGCGGCAGTGGCGGCGGCAGCAGCAACAGCAACGTGTGTCTCCACATTGTGTAAAGAAGCCAATACAATGGTACTCATTGAAGAAAGAGCTGTATAGCAACAAGTCTTCTTGTATCAAGTTCAGTGCAACTCAAGTGCACAAGTCCGGTGTCATCCAAGACGCTCTTCAGACTCATGTCGCTGTGGGTGGGTGACACAGAAAAGAGAAGCAGAAGCAGGAAGACCACAGGCAGGTGGGCGCAGAATTGTGTGGGTTCAGGCTGGGTGTAAACATGGCCAGGCACGGCACCCTCAGTGTATAGTGTCAGGCGGCCCCCATGGGGTTCGGAGGCACGCAGAGTCCCAGCAGGCAGGAAGGTGGAGGGGGGTAGAGAGAGAGAGAGCTCCTCAAGATCCCCATTTAGAAGAAGGCCCCCCCCCCCCCCCAAGGAGGCATCATCAGACTGTGGCCTAATGGACAAGTCAGACTACCCCCAACACGTTCATGAAAACCCAAGGTGAGATACAATCATCTACCTCACACGGTGTGCTTCAGCTCCCCAACACAGCAGAGCACCAGACGACAGCAGTGTGCAACGACACGGGTGTCGAGTGAAGGAAGATTACACATGTAAGATTTCATTTGTTTACGATCGGGAAGCAGGCAAAGCGAACCCCTGCTGTTAGAAGTCGGACAGTGGCTGCCCTTTGAACAAAAGGTATGACTGAAAAGACACGTGCGTGTGTGTGTGTGTGTGTGTGTGTGTGTGTGTGTGTATGCTGGTAAGTAGGGTGTGTTCTTTTTCTAAAAATCTGTGTCCCCAGTTATGCACACTTGGGCATATGTATTTTTCTAGGTCCATGTAATACTCAAAAGCAAATAAAGATGAATTCCTCACATGACATTATCTTTCTAATAAAATCTGGTTGTATCAGGCTCCTTCTGCTTATAGTCTTATGGCTCTCAAGCTTACATAAGACATTTAAGCATGGCAATCACGCCCCATCAAGATCTAACCCTGGTGTTCCTTGCCATCCTGCCTCCTACAGAGCCTGACGTGGGCTCCAGCTCTGCCTGCCCCCTTGCGTCCATGCCCCCACAGCCTCGCACTCCTGTGCCTTGGCATCGGCCATCCCCTCTTCCTGGCCTGTCTTGACCCCTCTTACCTGCTTTGCAAATGTCTTTTCATCTCTCAGAGCTCAGCCTAAGCATACCTTCCTGTGGAACGCCATCCCTGAATCCCCAAGGACTTGCGCTGTTGGGATTATTCCTGTTGAGTCTTGTACCCCAGGTGGGGTGGCACCGAGTAGGAACTTAATCTCGGTCTCTGTCTGTGTGAGCCCATGAGCGAATAGGCAGGGCCTGTGTTGAGGACTCTGGGCAGCTCACAGGGGTGAAGAGACCTGCCTGACTGTCATTCCCCCACCACCCCACCCCCACCGTGCCGGGCTCTGTTTGAAACCATCCCTGCTCCCTGCCCCGTTGCTCAGCGGGATGGGATTTCTGGCAGCCACCAGCTAGCATTTTTTTTTTTTTTGGCAAAACAATCTCAAAGCTTGTAGATTTCATTTATTTCATATTTCAGGGCCGTGTAACAATGTGGAGGCTTCGCGGCCACAATCCTGCCTCTTGCATGAGTCATTTCTCACTTCAATTCCTATAATAGTCTCTTGTTGGGTTCCTCAACCTCTCTGTTCCCCGCCTGAAATCGATTTACAATTCTACTGCTCACTTAATTTATTTAGTGCATTTTATTGATTTATGTCATAGACCCGAAGCGTGCATAGATCATAACATGCTGAGCAGGGGATGGAGAGGGGGAACCGACTTCCCGAGCTGCCTGGTTCTGACATCAGAGATAAAAAGGGCTAGCCCGCCAGCTGCAGGCCGAGCGCACGGGCTGTGTGGCCCCGGCTGCAGCCCTGTGCTTGCCCAAGGACCAGGGCCATCTGGTCACTCCTGGCGACCCGGGGGCCCCTCCATCAACATCCAAAAGCCAACCCAACAGTTCTGCCTCCACGCAGCCTCCCTTGCCCTTCTGCTGTGTGCTTCCGAGGCTCACGTGCAGACCTGTGGCCCAGGGGACCTCCGATCCAGATGTTTCAGGACAGCAGGAAGCAGAAGGCCGGTCAAAGCGTTTCCCACTTCCACGAAGACACTGTGGGCACAGCAGTTTGGTGTGGTTTTGTTGAACGAAGGTTCTCAGCCTTCAGTGGGTCTGAATAAAGAGAGGACTCTGGACGCCTCCTCTCAACCTCCCAAGCAAGTCCTCCCCTGGCCATTCTGGGGACCACATGGACTATACAATGACCTTGCCATTGACCTTGCCCTCCACTTCTCAGAGGCAGGCAGACTGCAGCCCAGCGACCTTCTTCTACCTCGGCCAGGTCAGCAGTCATCACCCCTTCGTGCCAGGCTGTGTGCCAGGGCTGTGGGAGGGAGAGGCACTCTCTGGGAAGAGTCTTTTTTTTTTCTTTCCAATCATTTTATTGAGATGCAACTCTTACAACTCTTACCACCATGTCTGACAAAAGGAAGGGTGAGCGGCATAGCGGCCTTGCTCAAGGTCACTCTGTGGATTCAGGGCAGAGCAAGGCCTTCTCTCCATACCTCCCTGTGCCCTTCCCTGCCTCTCCGGCAGGCCAGCCCACTCATCCCACTCCACAGTCTCCCTCCAACACCCCCCCCCCCACCATTTTCATTGTCACTAGCCTTCCGACCCCTTAAGACTGAAGGGCTGCTTCTGCCACTTTCTTTCCTGAAATCCCGGATTGCTCTAATTATGCGCTCTTATTAAAGGTGATTAAATCCCTGTGCCTGGTGGAGGACTGCTCCCAGAGATCACAACATCTAATAATTGCCTTAGTTGCTCTAATTCCAATTATTCAAGATTATCTTTCCAGGTAATTAGGCGTCTGGGTTAGTCTCCTCCACTCGCTCTCTTGAAGAGCATTGCATTAACCTCAGACGGTGACCAGCTCTCATGTTTCATAATTGGAAACAGTTTGTCCCTGGTGAGCAGCCTCTGGGCAAGTGTAAACAGTGGTCATTTAAATTTCTAATCGCCGCTGTGGTCTTATCTTACCTTGGTGCAAGAAGTCACCTCCAGTGCTTTAATCCAGCGTTTTGCCTTTCAACCAGGTTGGGGGTGGGGATGGAGCTTCCTGGGGGTTGAGGTATTCGGCTTCTTTTGGGATCCCAGGAAAGTCTTTCCCAGGGCTGGTTCTACTTGCATCTTTCCTCACTTCCATATCTTGGAATGACCTTTGTGATAGGATCCTTCCTTTTGGCAGAGATGCTGAATTCCCAAAGGGGCTCCGCCCTTTAGTGAGTCCTTCAGTCCAGCTGGGCAGTCATGGACAGTTGTGCCCCTCTGGGAGGGTGGTCAGAAGGTGTGTCGAGGCTTGCAGGAATGACAGTGCCCTTACTTGCCCCTGGACATGGTGGCCCCCCAGGGATACCCAGACCAGGTTAAAAGAAGACCACACACATGAGACAGGTTTCTATCTGCTCCCCATTGCTGGACCAGACTGCTTGTGATGCGCTGAGATCTTAGAACCCTGCTTTGTCATGTTTTCTTTTCCTTCTAATGAAAATAAACTTTTTAATTTGGATTAGGTGTACACACATATTTATTTAACAACTTAAACAATGTAATGAGTTTTCTTGGTTAAAAAAAAAACAGGCATACTTTAACTTGTGTCACTTACGGTACAGCATTGTACACAGCTTGGAGTACAATCCAAGGAATTCTTACAAATGTACTCCTGGCTGCATTCAAGTCCCTTTAAGCCATGCCCTTACCAGGATATGGCACGGGGCTGGCTCCCTGGCATGGAAGAACCTCACGCTTGGTTTAAAACTTTGTCTTGGAATTCTTAACAACTTTTCAACAAGAGAGTCCTTTGTTTTGATTTTTAGCCCCCTCAAAAACAAACACGAACTCACACACATACACACACACACACACACACTTTTAGCTCACTGCCATTCAGTCAATTTTGATCTATCGTGACTCTGTAGGAATGGAGTAGAATTACCCCTCTGGGTTTCTTATGTCTTCACAGGAAAAGAAAGTGTCTTCCTCCTGCCGAGCTTCTGGTGGTTTTGAACTGCTGACCTGGCAGGGAACAGCCTCACACATAACTGTTCATTTTGACCGGGGTCCAGCCAATTCCACAGCCGGTCTTTTTTTTTTAAACTTTTTTTTTGGGGGGGGGGGGGCGCATCACTGCCTCTGGTGGTCGCGGGCGCTACCCAGTGCTGCTCCTGAGAGCTGCTGCTGGATTTGAACTGCCAAGCCGGCGGGCCGCAGTCCTGCACTCAACCACTTACGTCACCGGGGCTCAGCCACACAGCCGGTCTTATACACAACATTTTCCCCACTTCACAGAGTTCTCCACCGTGTGGTTTCTTCCACCCCAGAGACAAGCACCGCTCTGAATTCTGGGATCAGAGGTTCGTTTTGCCTGTACAAGAACTTTGGATCAAGGGGATTGTATAGCGCACTCTCTTGTGACTTGCTTTGAAAAAGAATCCGGGAACCTGCCTTCGAGATGCATCCAGAGTAAGGGGTAATGGTTTCCTTTTGTGCTGAGCAGTATTCCATTATAAGGACAGGCCTCGGTTGATCCCTTCACTTGTCTAGGCTCATTGCCCTCCACATGCACCCTCAGGTTTCTATTAGGTGTGAATCAGCTAGGAACATGATTGTATAGATCTTGGCGAGGAAAAAGCTTTTTCTTCCTCTTGGGCAATTTCCTAGCATCAGAATTTCTGGGTTTATGATAGCTACATGTTTAATTCTGTGAGAAATGGCCAAGCGCCCAGGCCACATGGTTCCTTTTGAATGAAATAAGAGGTGGAAAATGAATGTGCCCCTGGCCTCTCTGAACATGCAGGGGACCCTGGCTTAGCCCAGTGACGTCCACAAGAAGGGATCCCTGGGAAGGAGGTAGACCTGCGGCCAAGAGGTCACCCCTCTGGGGCCTGACACATGGTTCTTGCTGTAAAAGGTTTGGGGCCTTGGTCAGGAAGCAAGGTGAGGACCAAGGATGGGCGAGAAGATGGAGGGGCAGGTGTTGGGACAAGCCTGGGATTCGGCATTGCTAACCAGCTCCCAGACCACACTCGGAGAAACCAGGTGCTGGGAACACAGGGCAATTCCTTTGACCTGGCGTTAGAGGTGTTTCACATCTGAGTCTGACCATCCCCTCTTGCCCACAAGCTCACCCCCAGTCACCCCTGTTCATAGCAAGTTTTATCTGCCTCTCCACCACCAGCAAGTGGCCGCTCCCAACTCCCCGCTTGTCTGGAGGGTGTAGCTGAGCCAAGTTTCGTTTCCAAGGATCAGCAGGCACCTTTGATCAAAGATGTAGCTGCTGTTTTGAGAGCCGCTGAGCAAAGGGAGTCTGGTTACCAACCTTGACAGCCAGGACCAAAGTAGGCATTATGGTTGTGGCTCAGACAGATTAAGAAATTTGCTCCTGGTCCAGGTGGTGGCAGAGCTGGGATCTGAACCCAGAGCTTCTGGGTTGTAAGAAAAAGCATGGGCTGTGGATTTCACCCTTCTAGGGTCCCTGTAGAGGAGCCCTGGAGGCATAGTGGGTTCCTTGTTGGGCTGCTAGCTCCAACATCAACAGTTCGAAACCACCAGCTGCTGCTGGTAAGAAGGATGCGGCTTTGCACACCCGTGGAGTGTTCCAGTCTCAGAGACCCAGAGGGGCAGTTCTACCCTGTGCAGCAGGCTCCTGTGAGTGTGAATCAGCTCGAGACGAGGGCAGGGCGGTTTTGCAGACTGCTGTGTGTCAGCATCAGGCTTGAGTTTGGTGGGTGGGGAGTGCCAAGGATCCCCAGTGGTGCCAACAGCGTGCTGGGCTGCCCATCCAAAGACTGGAGGGTGCAGTCAACCCAGAGGTGCTTTCAAAAGAAGGTCTGGGGAATCTACTCCTGAAAATTCAGCCACTGAAAATGTCCGGGGTCCCTGAAGAGTGCAGCTGAGACACCACTGGGGTTGAGGTGAGGCGGAGCTGAGTGAATGACAGCTGGACCACTCTCAACTCCACTTTATAGAATGATGTAGTGCATGCCACGCACTGCCAGGTATTTCTACAGCCCTCGTCGCTCTTCTAGAACATCTCTCTGGGAGCAGGTGCTGGAATCTTTGGTTTCTACCTAAAGAAGCGGACTCAGAGGAGCTGAGCTACCTGTATGAGCTCACACAGCAGAGTAATGAACCCAGTCCGTCCAGGGCTTTTCCTGCTGGCCCCCCTCCTCCCCCCTCCCCAGGTCACAGAGCCCTCGCTGGCAACGTCTCCTGGACCCTTGCTCTGTAGGCAAAGCTAGCTCCTTGGTCAGCTTGCCTGTGTCTTCTGACCTGGCTGTGCGGCTTGTGTCTCCCAGCTGTCAGAATCTTCATGGAGCAGGAGGGAGGTGGCAGCTGAAGAGCTGCTGCTGCTCCTGCCCCCAGCTCCCCTTGCACTTCCCACCTCCCATCTGCTGGCTAATGTGGCCTTGCCAACTCCAGCCATCTGCTGGCTCCCTGGAGGTGCTGGAAAGTCTGAGGTGTGACAACAAAGCCCCCAAACATGTTGTCTTCAGCCTGTGTAAGAAGCACCAGGACCCCTGCCCATGCCTCAAAGCTACTGGGAACCAGAAACTCAACAATAAAGCCCTCTCCAAAGGCATACCATTGGAACCCCCCCCCCCCAATTTGCTGCCCAGGAACTGTCTCCTCTGTTTCTCAGAACCAGCTGGACCCCCACAGCCTTTGGCTTTGCTTTGAATTTTGCCTGTAATTTCATTTTGAGTGTTGAAAGCTCGGCACATCTTGGTATGATATCCTGCTCTCTGCTTGTCTGTAGCATCTCTGGCTCTTGGGCCCCTGTTTGTAGTCACATGTGTCTTGCTAAAGTCAGAGAGAGGTCTCTGGGGCCAGGAGGAAGGACCGGTGTGTTCCCTGAACCAAGCCCCTATCTGACTGGCCTCCACCCCAACACTCAGCCCTGGTCAGAGCAGGGGCCAGAGGCTATCCATTGATCAGGGTTTCCGTGATAGATTTATTGAGGTGTACTTCCCATACCATACAGTGTGCCCATGTTGTTAGGTGCCATTGGTTAGCCTCGACTGATGGCATCCCTGTGCACAAAATTTGTGCTGAACAAAGCATTGCATGTCCTGAGTCATCCTTGTTAGGCCAGGTTGGCTAGAGAAACAAACTCCAGAACGCTCATATATGGATAAGGAAGAACTTCCTATCAAAGAGTAATTATGCATCAACGAAACATTCCAGCCTAGCCCAACTCAGGTCCATGAGTCTGATACTAGGGCATAAGTCCCTCCTCAGGCTCTCAAAGCCACATGTGATGATGCAGAATGCAAGAAGATTGCAGGCAAGGCCTTGGGGATCCAGTGGCAGTGAACACAGCTCCAGGGCTCTGGCAGGTCACACAGTGGCTCGCCAGCAGGAAGGTGAAAGCAGAGAGAGGGGGCAGGTTTTCAGGACCCTTCTTGAGAAGACCACGCCCACAAGGAGGCACCATCAGGCTGTGACCTGGTCAGCAGGCTAAATACCACCCCTATACGCATATATTTTCAAGTCGACATGAAATTACATAATACCATACTCACAATTGTTGCTATGCCTGACCCCATTGATGCAACCACTGTGAAGCCCTTACTCCATCTCGTTGAGGGCCTTCCTCTCTTTTCTGCTGTCCATCTACTTTACCAACCATAATGCCCTTCTCCAGGGACTGGTCTCTCCAGACAATATGCCCAGAGTATGTTAAGACCAAGTCTTGCCATATATGTTAGTCTGGGTTGACCAGAGAATCCAGGGAGACACTTCTGTGTGAGTAAAAAAGAACTTTATATCAAAGAGCAATTGTATATTGAGAAAACCTCCCAGCCCAGCCCAGATCAAGTCCCTAAGTCTGATATTAGCCCATATATCTGATACCCCTCTATGAATTCCTCTTCAGACTCATGCAACACATGCAAAGTTGCCAAAGGTCAGTGGGTGGGGAGTCTTGTGGATCCAGTGGCAATGGAAGCATCTCAGTACTGGCGTGGGTCTCCACGTGACTTCTCCACCTCCCGGGCTCTGGCTCCATCAGGGTAGCTCCATATGGCTTGTCAGCAAGAATATCCTGCAGGGGAACTGTGTGTCTTGCCTTCCGTGGAGGAAGACAGGAATTCCAGTATTCTCAGGAGAAGGCCATGCCCACACAAGGCCTCATTGGCTATGACCTGATTGACAGGCAGGCCAGACCCCATTTGCTCAAGTTGATAGGAGATTATGTAACTGTCATACCATCCTTACCTCAGGAGCATACTGGCCTTATTTCTTCTGTTACAGATCTGTTTTCCCTTTTAGCAGCCCATGGTACTTTTAATATTTATCTCCAGCACCACAATTCAAACACATCTATGTATTTTTCTGTGGTCTTCCATATTCAGTGTCCAACTTTCACATGCACATGATGCAGTGCAGAATACTCTGGCTTGGATTAGGCACCCCTTAATCCTCAAAGTAACACTCTTATTCTTCAATACGCTAAAGAAGTCTTGTGGTGCACAAGATTGTCTGTGCAAGGACTCAATGGCTGTAATCCATTTGCAGAGTTATACCACCATGGCCATAATCAATTACAGAACTTTTTTTTCTTTCTTTTTTATGGGGGTGGTGGTGGTGGTAATCACTGCCCTGGTGGGAGTAGGAGGCCCAGCCTTGCTCCTGGAGAGTTGTACTGGATTTGAACCACCAACCCTGTGGGCCGCAGTCCCGCATACAACCACTGCGCCACTGGGGCTCAGCCCTTACAGAACATTTTTATCGTACCCGTCCCCCCAGCAAATCCTCTCATATTTTCTTCCTCCTCCATAACCCCAACTCCTGACATTCGAGTGACTTCTGACTCATAGGGACCCCATAGACAAAGTAGAACAGCCCAATAAGGTTTGTAAAGCCGACGTCTGTACAGCAGCAGATGGTCATGGAGTGGTGGGGGGGGGCTCCAACTCCTGAACTTTGAGTTAGCAGCCGAGTGCTGAATCACTGTGCCACTCAGGAGCTGCACCCGCCCTCAACTGCCTCTCCTCTGCTTCCTGTCTGGCCCTCCCACCCCCAGTTCGGAGCACATCCCGTCAATGGAACAGTATCGCCAGTGGCCCCTCATGAGTTGCTTCTTCACCTCACAGCATGCTGTTTTCGGGGTCCATCCATGTTGTGGCATGCATCAGAACTGCCCTCCTTCTACCGCTGAATACTGCCCCTCGGTGTGGGCAGACCACATTCTGTTTGGCCATTCCGGTTTCATTTGCCTCTGAAAGCTTTTTCCAATTGCAAAGTGTGCTATAGTTCAGAAAGAAAGTACATACATAAAATATATATCACATAACAAACTAGTGGACACATGAACTTATTCATTCACCACCTCTGAGGCCAAGTGGTCAAGCACTATCTCCCAGAGGCCCCCTGACCTCTCTTCCGGGTCACTACCAACTTCCTTCCCCCAGAGGAGGGCAATTATTTGCTAGTGTAGCTTGATATCAGGGGCCGGCCGACAACTTCAGTATGGGAGTTGGTCAGCCAGCTACATGTTTGGCCCGCTGCCTGCCTTTATAAAATGTGTAGAAATAAGATTTTACCGGCAGATGCCACGTTTCTTCCTTTTTGATGGTCTCTGGCTGCTTTGATGCCATGATGCCAGAGCGGTGTCCTTGCCAGCCTGGTGACCACCGGTACAGCCCGGCTCTCCATAGTCGCCTCCTCTGGAGAGCTCATCTGAATGGGATGCTGCCGTCAGAGACCCCCTGCTGTTAGGGGGTCCCTGGAGATGGAAGGGCAGGGTCGGCCTGGTGTGGCTTCATCTTCCCTAAGAAAAGCCATCCTGTGCTTCAAAGTGAGGGTCACCATTTACAACCTGCTAGAGGGGTGTGCGTCCCCGAGGACATCGCGCTTGGTAGTAAAGTGGCCTCACTGTCACTGGGTTGATGCTGAGTCAACATGCCTACAGGACAGGGTCGGCCACCCTGTGGATTTCCAAGACTGTGACTCTTTACGGGAGGAGAGCATGGACAATAAGCCTGGCTGGGACTTGGCTTTCCCCCTACCTGCCCACCCCATCCTCCTCCAGATGTTTTACCTGTGCCTTGCATTGTTCTGTCCAGCATCTGTGGTACCCACAGACAGTGTTCGAAGCTGTGTTAGTCCGGGTAGACTAGAGGAACGAATTTCATAGACATGCATATAGATGTAAGGAAGAGGACATTGAGCCCAGTCCAGTTCAAAGTCATAAGTCCGATATTAATTCATATGTCTGAAATCAATCTATAAACTCTTCTTCCGACTCACGAAGTCACAGGTCAGTGGGTGCAGAATCCCGGCGCTGGCAGGGGTCTCCCCATGGCTCCTCGCTTCCAGGGCTCAGAGTCCATCAACAGCAGAAGCAACTCATCACTGGCAGAGGTCTCCATGTGGCTGCCCCAGCTTCAGAGGTCTGGCTCCTTCAGGGCATAGCCGTGTGGTCTCTCCGTCGGCTCCTCCAGCTTCTTGGATGCTGCCATCTTGTCTTGTCCGTGATTCATCATCTCTGAGACTAACTCCCAACCACTGGGGAAGATAGTTTCTCATCTTCACGAGGGAAATATTGCGAGATTTAACAGAAGTCTCAGGAGAAAGCCATGCCCACATAGAGGCCTCATTGGCTACTCAAATGGCTATCTCCAGATTAACAGGCAGACTCCACCCCTACATTTCAATCATAAAATTAACATAAGTACATGACTGCCACAGAAGCCAAGTCAGACTTAGGAGGGCTTACGATTGGGGACCCTCTTACGGTATAGAAAACAAAGGTGGGGGCAGCTGGTGGTTTCAAACCGCCAGCCTCGCGGTTAACAACCCAGCGTGTGACCGCTAAGCCATCAGGCCTCCTCGACAAGATGGACCGATGCCGTGGCTGTGCCCATGGGCTCAGGGTGGCACAGGTCCAGGCCGTGCGTTGTTTTGTTGTGCTCAGGGTCGCTGGGGGTCAGAGCCAACAACAGCGATGACGTAGGGGGCGTGAGAATCCCCCTCCCAGGCCGTGCTGGCTATATTGGAGTTTTCCATGTCTAGCTCCAGCGTGGGGTCTCCAGTTGGCTCGTGTCCCTGATGAGGAAGGGGCGCGTGAGTCAGGGCCAGCGGGTGGCACTGAGGCAGGAGAC
>PVJH01005438.1:0-112562 GCA_004026705.1 Nesogale talazaci | reverse complement strand
TTTGGAAAGCTGCTGTTTGGCCAAATGACTGGAAGAGATCCATATTTGTGCTCATTCCAAAGAAAGATGACTCAACTGAACACTCTAATTATAGAATCTTATCTTTGATATCATCTCGTGTACTCTATCAGGAGAGGCCAGTCCCTAGAGAAAGTCACCATGCTTGATAAAGAAGGCAGATATTGAAAAAGTGGAAGACTTTTGGCAGGATGAATTGACACTCTGAAGGCCACAATGGATTCAAGCCTAAGAATGACTGTGAGGATGGGGCAGGCGTGGGTACACAGGACTCAACGACACCTCACAACAACAAGAAATGCATCAAGGCACACCATGGGAGTTACAAAGACTATGGCTAGAAGGACCATACCAAGTCATTTCATTTCACGCAGCTGGACACAGGAAGGAAGCTCCTGTCCAAAAAGTGGAAGGCTGTAGTCCACTCTAAGTCACCTCAGAAGGAAGACCCATGATCTAGTTTGAAAAAATCATCAAAGCCCCTCTAGAGCACAGTTTTTGTTTTTTTTTTTAGGCATCACTGCCCTCAGGTGGTGGGAGGAGGCCCAGCCTTTGCTCCCGGGAGCCGGAATTGAACCTCCATCCCAGTGGGCCGCAGTCCCGCGCACAACCACTACGCCACCGGGGCTTAGCCCTGGAGCACAGTTTTAAGCAAACATATATGGAGTCAGGAGTCAGCTAAGGCCTCAGCACCTGGTTTTATCTAGTGGAAGGACTAGCATGCCTGATGGATTATCCAGCAAATAGAAAATTCATTAGAAAAAGTTTAATGACGAGAAGAACTCAAGCGTGTGATAATGTGTGATTAGCACATTATTTTCCTTCAACTTAATCATTTCAGAAAATGAAAAACACCTCACAATTTGTGACAGCCTTTCCTAAGAACTCCAGCAGCTGCCAGTGTAAGGGAAACAGGCTTTGCAGACCCGAATAGTAAAATTTATGTTTTTCCTCCGTTACTGATGAATTTGGTCATCAAGGACAGGCCATTAAATGGCCCAGGGTCTCACTATCTGCCCTTGTAAGCTGCTGTCGAGTTGGCTCCAACTCATCCACAGAGTCAATAAAAGTCACCCAGCTCTTGGTTTGGGATTAGTACAATGTCAACCAATGGCTGATTTTCAAGAAGTAGATCACCAAGTCTTCCTTCCTAGTCTGTCTGAGTCAGGAAGCTGCTGAAACTTGTGCAGCACCACAGCCACACACAAGCCTCCTCAGCAGAAGGGTGGCCTGCAATGAAACCCTAGTCCCCGCCATGGGACATGAGATTTCTGTACTGAACCAACCACCGCCCCCCTGGCCAGCCCCCAGAATAAGTGAGTTTATACTCTTTGCTATTGGGAAACACACAAAAGGGGCAGTGGTCAGACACAAAACACACAGCCTGTTTTCTTTCAGAGAGAAATAGTTTGCTTTTCCTTATCAAGACTCACAGTGTCCATTTGTTGAAAATGTTTTCATTGACATGGTCACTTTCATCCATTGGACCTTTCAGCCCAAAGTGTGGGATTCAGTCTGTTCTTCTGGTGGCCCAGTGGTTCAGCACTTAGCTGTTAACTGAAAAGTGGACAGTCTGAACCCAAGGGAGAAAGTTGGTTTAGTCTATTTCCATAAAGAATATGGTCTCAGAAACCTTGTGGGACAGTTGCTATGAGTCAGAATTGACTGGATCATAGTGGATTTCTTTTTTTTTTCTTTTCTGTCTTTCTTTTTCAGCGACTTTTTCCACATAAAGCATCACTTTCTGAAAAGAACAATGAAAACTAGGAAGCCCTTCAAGGAGATGCGTAGACACAGTGACTCCAACAGCGGGCTACCCCAGAACAGCAATCGTGAGAATGACATGGGACCCAACAGTGCTTTGTTCTCTTCTACCTGACCTTGTCCTGGGTCAGAAGTGATTTGGGGGTACACAATAAAACGAATGAAGACAAGCATCATTATAATAAATGATAGATTGGGGAAAAGATGGTCTACCTGTAATGGTAGCTCATTTCTTTCCAATGAAGTATTTCCCATTGCATTGTAACAGGGTTTTGCCAAGACCTTGAGATACAATTCACTTGCCTTTTATCTGATATCAGAGATCATTTTCCCAGGTATAACCCTAGGTAGCTCATGCTCAGAACCGGTGCACATTAAATCCTTGGAGACTACTGGCAGCCCTTACACACTTGCCAGTATTTCCAAATATAAGGCATAGAGACAATGAGCTCTGCCCATTGCAAGGCCACATAAGTTAACTGAAAGATGCTTTATGAGTGCTTTAATAATAGCAACACACCTCATGGGCATGGAGTCAAGTCAGACAAATAGCAACCCTGTTGGACAGAGTATAACTGCTCCTGTAGATGTCTAAGAACCCGAATCTTTACAGGAGTACAAAGCTCCATCTTTCTCTCACGGAGCCGCTGGTGGCTTCAAGCTGGTTCCCTTGTGTTTAGCAGCCCAACACAGAACCCACCGTACCACAAGACATGACTGGCCCTGGGCCTCCTCTGAGTCTGGGGAATCCAAATTGGAGAAAGAGAATAAATAAGCCCGGTAGGAAAACTTCAAAAGAACTGTCCTCGTGGAAAAGAACCTTCTGCAGCAGGGGTGGACTGTGTTTATCAATGCTATGGTTAGTTGCTGTCAAGGTGACGGTAACTGATGGAGACCTTGAGTACATTGTTGTTAAGTCCTATCTAGTTGCTTGTGATGAGTACATAGCGAGCCTGTGTACAATAGACAGACACATCCCATCTGCCCAGGGGTCATGATAGTGAGTCACTGATGTGGTCACTGCATCAGTCCATCTCTTTAAAGACCTCCCTCTTCTTAGTTGATTCTCTTACTTGACCGAGTATGCTGTCCTTCTCTAGAGCCTACCCTTCCCTGATAACATGTCCAAAGTATGTGTGTTATTCTGGGTAGACTAGAGAAACAAAATCATAAACATGCATATGTGTATAAGAAAGAGTTTTATATACAAGGGTAACTGTACCTTAAGAAAACATCCCAATCCCGTCCAGTCCAAGGTCATAAGACTGATGTTATCTCATATGTCTGATACCAGTCTGTAAAGTCTTCTTCAGACTCACGAAGCACATGCAATGACAGCAGGACAATCACAGGCCAGTGGGTGCAGTCTTGTGTATCCAGCAACAGTAGAAGCATCTCAGCACTGATTGGGGTCTCCCCATGGCTCCTCCAGCTTCCAGGGCACAGTGTCTACCAACATGCTGCCATGTGACGTCAGTAGTAACATCCCCAAGGGACTGAATCATAAGTCTCTCAACTCCAATATGACAAGTTTTCCCATAATTCTCAGGAGAATTATGCCCACACAGAAGTCTCATTGGCTATCTCCAGATTGACAGTCTTGACTCAACCCCTCCATTCCCAATCCTGAAATTGACATGAGAGTACATGACTGCCACAGTATGTTAGACAAAGTCTCACCATCCTTGCTTCTAATGACCATTTCTAGCTCTACTTTCCCCCAGACAGATTCATTTATTCTTTCGGTAGCCTGTGGCATATTCAATATTCTTCATCAACACCATCATTCAAAGACATCAATTCTTCATCAACTTACCTTGCTCATTGTCCAGTTCTTGCATACCCAGGAGGCAATTAAAACAGCATGGTTGGCGTCAGGCGTATCTTAACCCTCAGAGTTATATATTTGCTTTGGAGAAATTTAAAGCAGTTTTTTTTGCAGCATCTTTTCTGAATGCAATACATTGTTTAAATTCCTTTGACTGTAATTTCTGTGGATATCATCTATCAGAGATATTAAGGGAGATGTAAAAAGGGAAAGTAAATAACTATATGAGAAAATTGCAATTAGTAATGAGCACATGAGAAAAAATCGTCAGAGAAAGTGGTAGAGCATAATTAGGGGTCAGGGTTCGTGGTTTCACCCAGAGTGGCCCAAGAAGGAGACTTTTGAACTGAGAACAGAAGCTGGAGAATAATGAATGCCTGTGTGTTCGTTTTCTAGGGATGCCATAACAAAGTACCATAAACTGGGTGGTTGAAAACCACACACATTTATTGTCTGGTAGTTGCAAAGTCTGAGGTGAACGTGCCTGCAAGGCCATGCTATCTCTGAAGGCTCTCAGAGGATCTTTCCTTGCCTTGTGGCCTTTCGTGAGTGATTCTTGTCATTAACTTCTGCTGTGTTGTTGACGTCTTTTACTGTCTTCACCTGACCATCTTTTTATCTTGTATCTTCACTTTTAACAAGGACACCACTCACCTTCAATCTAGACCTACCCTACTCCAACATGACCTATTCATTCAATGGTTAACATCTTCAAAGACCCAAAGTCACATTCACAGGTATCGGCAAGTAGAACTTCAGCACTGACAGCCAGAACCCACAGTACTGGCGATTGCTACTCCAGGATGATTGTGTTAGTCTGGGTAGACTAGAGAAACAAATTCATAGACATGCATATGGGTATAAGGGAAAGGTTTATATACAAGAGGAATGGAACATTGAGAAAGCATCCCAACCCAGTCCAGTCCAAGGTCATAAATCCAACATTAGCCCATATGTCCAATATCAGTCTATAAAGTCTCCCTCTGACTCACAAAGCATGTGCAGTCGAAGCATCCTGGTGCCGGCAGGGGTCTCCCCAAGGCTCCTCCCTTCCAGGGCTCAGGGCCCATCAACAGCATCCAGCGGTAGCAGAAGCAACTCCGTGCTGGGAGGGGTCTCCACTTGACTTCTCCAGCTTCAGAAGTCTTGTTCCATCAGGGTAAGGCTGTGTGCTTCTCTTGCGTTCCCTCCGTTCCTCTGATGCTGCCATCTTGTCTTGTCAGTAACTTGTTGTCTCAGAGACTGATTCCCAGAGACTGAGAGTCAATTCTCTCTTCTCCAGTTGGGAGATACTGTGAGACTTCCCAGAATTCTCAGGAGAAAGCCATACCCACACAGAGGCCTCATTGGCTGCTCATTGGCTATCTCTAGATTAACAGGGAGACTCCACCACTACATCCCGTGATGAAATTGACATCATGAATACATGACCGCTACAATGATGAACTGTTGTTAAGGGTCATCTAAGTTCATCCTGACCCATAGTGGCCCTATGCACAATAGAATGAAACACCGTCGACTTCTGGACCATCCTCACAATACAGAGGGACTAGCAAGGGACAACTCCTTAAGGAAGAAAGGGGCTTAGCATGATCAAGGAAGAACAAGAGGGCATCTCTGGCTCCTGCACGTGGACCTAGCAGGTGTGAGGTGAAGTGGAGGGATAATCAGGTGCACACCTCCTAGATTGCACTAAGTAGTTTGGGTTTAGCATTGAGGCTGACAATAAGCCACTGAAGAATTAGAAGCAGCAGGAATTGACACATGGCAGTCCAAGATTACCATAACTTTGATGTCTGGACAGGGAAAATTAGTGTGGAGTGATGGCAGAAGGGGAGCAATGTGGACAGAAGGGGAGCAGAGGCAGCTTTCCAGCAAAGAGCTGAAACAGTGATGACCAGAGTGGTGGTGGTAGAATTGTAGTAGGCTTTCTTGGGAGCCAGATGCCTGGCCAGTAGAATCTGCTCCACACTGAAGCCAGTAGCTATTTGAATCTGCTGTTTAAATTTGAGTGGCAATGGCTTTCTTTGAATTTTCCAGAAATGGTATCATGTTGCCTTGCATGTCTAAAAGAAATTGGCTAGTGTTTGTGAAGAGAAGCCATTAGCGAAGTACAGCTACAGATGGGGCACCTCTCTAGAGAAATTCTAATAACCCATGGGGGAAAGGAGAGAGACATGGCAGGGCCTCAGGCTACAGAAGTACAGTGCAAGGCTCTGAGCTCAGGTGTGGATCAGATTCCTTGTGGGAAGCTCCTACCCAGTGGTCTGTGTGACAGGATAATGCCAGGGTTTGGAGAAAGAGGTGGTTTGAACTTGCCTGGAAGTAATGGCACCATGAAAGGCATCTTGAGTTTTTTTTATATCAGTCTCTTCTATGCGCATCATCTCAGAACTGTGCACCATTGGCTTATCAGTACTGAGGACCTCTGGGTGACCTTGAATCTCCGACCTTTCCATTAGCAGCCTGGTGTGTTACCTCTTTCTAGTCTTTCATTTTTTCTTAGTGGTTTGTAGACCTTCTCAGAGTAAGTATGGTTGCATTGACCTCATAAAACTGTACAGTTCTCATTGTTGGCAACAGTCAAATACACTTCACCAAAGCTTGCTGTTGTTATTGGGGTCCATCGAGTCAATTTCAACTCATAGTGACCAGAATGAAACAGCTCATGGTGACCCAAATGAAACACGGTCCTCATCCTGCACCATCCTTACAATCATTGTTAAATTGGAGTCCTTTTTGTAGCCACCATGTCCATCCAGGTCTCTCACGCGGTCTTCATTTCTTTCAATGGACTTTCTAGTTTACAGAGCATGTTGGCCTTTTCCAGGGACTAGTCTCTCCTGAGTAGCCTGATGGTGGAGCGGGCTAAAAGCTAAGTTGGTCATCACAAGGTCAGGAGTTCTGTGGGAAGAGAGGGTACTTTCCACTCCCATAAAGTGTTACAGCCTCAGAAACCTGCCAGGGCAGTTTCACCCTGGCCTATAGGATCGACTCCATGGCAGTGGGTATGATTTTTTTTTCCTTTCTGGTCTCTCCTGATAACATATATGGGATAGTTAGATAATTTTGTGTCAACTCAATAAACAAGAGTGTACAGGTAGAGTCTAGCCTGCCAATCAGGTCACAGTCTGATGATGTCTCCTTGCCATTGTGGCCTCCTGATAAGGAGGAGCCTGGGAACTCTCCCTCCTACCCGCCGCCTTCACCTTCCTGATGAATGGCCATTCTGGGAGCTGACAGAGTCCTAGGATGCCACTACCACCAATGGATCCACAAGATTTTGCACCCACCAGCTGGTGATCTTCCAGCATTCTGCATTGTTGCATGTGACTGTGTGAATCTGAAAAGGGACTTGTAGACTAGTATTGGTTATATGGATCAATTTTGGACTTATGGACTTGATCTGGATTGGGCTGGGACGTTTGTTTGATATATAATTATTTCTTAATATAAAACATTCTCTTACACATATATAGGTGTCACTGGATTTGTTTCTCTACTCAACCAGGCCAAACACAATATATGTCCAAAGGATGCAAGTGAAATTTAGCCATCCTTGCTTCTAAGGGTTTTTTTTTTAAACAATTTATTGTAGTCTTGTACAGTTTTTGTCACAATACATCCATCCATCCATTGTGACAAGAAAATTTGCTGCCTTCATCATTTTCAAAAAGTTTTCTTTCTATGTGAGTCTTTGGCATCAGCTCCTCAGTTTTTCCCCAGCCTCCCTTCCCCACCTTTTCTCCCTTATTAATCCTTGATAATTTATAAATTATTGCTATTTTTCATGTCTTACAGTGACTGATGTCTCCCTTAACTCACTTTTCTTTTGCCCATTCCCCTAGGAGGGGTTTATATGTAGATAATTGTGTTTGGTTTCCATTTCTTCCCATCTTCCCTTCCCCTCCTGGTATTGCTAATGTTTCCAATAAGAATTGGAAGTGTACACTGTACACTTATTGGCTCATCTCTTTCTTGTGATCCTTCTGTAAGGGGATGTCCAATTATCTACAGATGGGCTTTGGGTCTCCACTCCACACTCTTCCTCATTCACATTGATAAGATGTTTTGTTCTGGTACTTTGATGGCTGCTACCTGATTCCCTCAACACCTCATGATCATCCTTGCTTCTAAGAATCATTCTGGATGTACTTCTTCCCAGACAGATTTGTTTGTTCTTTGGGCAGTCCATGGTATTAGAGATTGGTGACTTGACTTGGAGTCTTAGTTATTTAGCACTATAAAAAAAACAAAAACAATAAAATGCCACAAGTACTTCTTGAAAGACCCAGTCCCCATTGACTCTAGCTGAAATTGACATTTGAGAATGTACAGGAGCAGATCTACACACTGGCCAAGAAGGACCCAGCTCCTGCCCAATCCAGTGCGACCCACACAATCAAGTACAGAGACAGGCCATAAATATTAAGCATCCTCAAGTCCAAAATCCTTGCCCTAATCTTCCTGGTGATATCTAGCATTTAATTAAGAGAGACATTGCTGCTGGGAAAGATCATGAGAGGAACACAAAAGGTTAAGGATGCTCAGTTCTGGCTGATTCAGATTGAGAATCGAATTCACCGATGGGGGTCTATATTAAAAGGCAAAGAGAGACAGCCCTCCCTCCAAATTGGAAATATGAATGTCAACCACAGTCTCTACCCTGGTTGCATAAATGTGTGTATGTACTTGAAAAATAAAATAACTGTTTAACTAAAATTAAAAAAAAAATTAGCTATAGGCCCAGAACATCAATTTTGTAATTCATATGAACTCTGCATCCCTCCCCTCCAAACCAACGTACTATCATTGAGTAGATTCTGCTGGGTCATCCCAGCAGTCACAGGAAAGCTTGCTCCATAGAGTCTTCTTGGCTGTAATGGTTCTGATATCAGATTGCCTGGTGGCAGTGCCGGTGGTTGCATTTGAACCGACAAATTTTAGGTTAGTACTGATCCAACCAAGCACACACTATCCAGTCAACCCAGACCCCCAGAGATCCTCTACAGGGTTCCTGGGATTACATATCTTTATGGGAACAGAGAGCCTCATTTTCTTCCTGAGAAACAGGTAGTGGTTTTGAACCATCAACCTTACACTTTGCAACCATAGGGCTCATGAGGTGGGTAGTCAGCACCCAGGAAGCTCAGTGGGCTAGATGTTGTTGCTGTTGTTAGGTTGGTCCACCCCCATGGACACCAGAGCACAGCACTGCCCAGTCCTTTGTTCTTTGGTTTGAGCCCATTGTTGCAGGCACTCTGTCAATCTGTCTTGTCGAGGGTCTTCCTCTTTTTCATAAACTAAATAGCTTATTAAAAATAAAAGAATGGCAAAACCAGAAAAGACTATTCTTAGAGCAGACAGGAAGCACAGTTCGTTCCCACATCCACACACGGGGAGCCACACATCCTGACATACTCAAGGAGTTCCACACAGAAAGGTTCCAGGTGAAAGCATGATGTTGGTAACAGCTAGAGGCGGTCCTGTTGCTGGCACTCCGCCATGCACTTCTAAGAAAGACACAGAGTAACCTCCTCATCACACCCACTTATTATTGTTATTATTTTTTTTACCTTCTTCCCTTTTGAGGTTATGGATGGAAACTATTAGAGTTAGGGAAATAACTGAAATATTTTCCCCCAGTCATGAAATTATATCAATCAGAAAGCTCCAAGAGCAGTCAGCAGTCTCAGAGCTCTCCAGGATAGTGAGGCTGCCTGTCCTGGCATTGAAAACATGCACGGTGAAGAATCTTTACATTGAACTTCTCTCGGCACCGAGAAATGAAAAACTTCCCTTGTGACCGATCTCTTAACAAACGTTAGAAGTTGCTTCATTTTGTAGCCAGTATTCACGCACAATAGCCCAGCTCAGCCCTTGCTCCTTTTGTTTGCTCCATGTTTGGTTATAATTAAGAGCTTCATTTTTGAGGTTTCTTATCCATAGAGTCTCTCTGCTGAAGAAGAATTTCTAGAGGTTCATTTCTGCCTCTGCAAAGCAGGGGGGAGACTCTCTCTCTCTCTCTCTCTCAAGTTTGTCTGAACATCAAATCAGAGATGCTAGAAGCTGGACTGGATCCAGTGTTCTAATTCCTTGATGTTTCTTTCCAGTATGCGAGTGCTTATGCATTGAGCTGCTAATCACAAGGTCAGCAGTTCGAAAGCTTCCAGCCACTCTCCAGGAGAACGCATTCTCCTCTAAAGAGTGATAGTCCCAGAAGCTCACCGAGTGAGTTGGCCTCTATTCTGCAGGCTTGCCATGACTTGGCATCCACTTGCTGGCAGTGAGTTTGTTTTGAAAGACCCCCAAACCAGAAAAAAATTATTGTCTTTGAAAAATGATCTTTACTTACTTTATTGATACCCATTAATACTCTGTCCATCTTCGATTTTCCTGATTTCAGGTGAGACCTTGGTAGGAAAGGCACTATACAGAGAGGAGAGTGCTGTGAGAAGAAAGATAAATAAATACCTGAGGTGTTATTTATTGGGGGGGGCAGTTTTGAAAATAAGTGGAGGGAAAAAAAGTGGAGGAGAGCAAGAATTGAGATCTGTAAGAGATGGAGTCTTTTCCTCCCTGAGGAAGACAGGCTGTTTGAGTGAGGTTTTAGGACTCTGGGTCGTAGGTTGTAAAGCACAGCTGGGGGATGGGTGAGTGTCAGCAAGGGGGCCACACTGCTGAGAAAGGGGACTTGACTTCCCCTCATGACTTGCCTTACACGTTGGGAGGATTGTGCAAGCTTTCCAGAGCACTGGTCTCTTGCCCCAGCCAATTCCCTCAAGATGGAAGAAAATGGCTGAAGCGAGGGAGATCCAGAACTCTAAAGACATTGCAAACTTGCTCCTAAAGCAGTTTAGCACATTTCTTGACCAAGCATTTGGATGTGAGATGGAACTTGGCAACCCTTTAAGTCATGTGAGGCTAAACCAAAGACTACCACTACCCAGTGGTAGGACAGAGTGGAACTGCTCCCGAGGCTTTCCAAGGCTGCACATCTTTCCAGGAGCAGAAACCCCACCTTTCTCCCATTGAGCCGCTTGTGGGTTTGATGTACAGGCCTTGTGATTAGTAGCCCAATGGGTGACCCAAAACAACAGCTAATGGGAGGGGAGGGGCTCTGCAAAGCAGCCTTGGTTTGCTGTTGTTGCTAGGCAGACACGAAGACAAGGGTGAAAAGATAGGCCAAGGCCAGGCATGAGAGGCTTAAACTTGACCCTTTTGAAAGGGTGCCAATATGTCGAGGAGAACCAAAGTCTTAGATGGCTTCCAGGGGTTACGCAGAGTCATAGGGAGGCTGCCGTGGTTAGAGTACTCACGTAGTGGTCAGAATCTATCCATTCACCGGCTTCTTCTATGACCCGGACAAGTAATTATCCCAAAGCCTCGATTTCTTGATCCCCACAATTGTTGCTGTTGTGTGCTATCAAGTCAGTTCTGAGTCATAGCGACTCTGTGTCAAACAGGGAAACACCGCCATGTCCCGCACCATCCTTTCTACCATTCTTCTGTTTGAGCTCATTGCTTCAGCCAGGGTGTTCGTCCATCTTGTTGAGGGCCTTCTTCTATTTTGCTGTCCCGCTACTTTACCAAGCATGTAGTCCTTCTCCAGAGATTGGTTTCTCCTGATCGCATGTTCAAAGTAGAGGAGATGAAGCTTCACCAACCTTGCCTCTAAGGAGCACTCTGACTGTACTTCTTACAGGACAGTTGCATTTGTTCTTTTGGCGGTGGATAGCATTTTCAATATTCTTCAAGAGTACCATAATTCAAATGCGTTGATTCTTCTTCAGTCTTCCTCATTCACTGTTAAACTTGTCTTATGCATACTGTCAATGGAAAATAGCATGGTCTGGATCAGACACACCTTAGTCCTCAAAGTAACAACTCACTTTTCAAAGCTTTAAATAGGCCCTGTGCCTCTCTACCCAGTGTGATGGTGGTAGTCACCTATTCTGGTGTCCATTTGAGGATTAAGAGTGTAGCCTGTCAATCTAGAGATAGCCAATGAAATCTCTTATTGGGCATGACTTTCTCCTGAGAATTCTGAGAAATCTGGCGTATTTCCCCTGGAAGGTGTGAGACTCACTGACAAGACACAAGGCTGACTACTTGTAAGACATCCCAGAGGAGAAGCCGCATGGGCTTAACCTGATGGAATCAGACCTCTGAAGCCAGAAAAGTCCTGTAGCGACTCCTGAGTGGGCTGATATGCTTGAGAAGCCACAGAGAGGACCCTGCCAGTGCTGAAATGCTTCTACCAACGATACACAAGACTCTGCACCCACTGGCCTGTGATTGTCCTGACATCATTGCATGTGCTTCATGAATCTGAAGAGGACTTTATAGATATTGGACACATAGGTATCAGACATATGGGCTAATATCAAACTTATGACCTTGGGCTAGATTGGGCTGGGATGTTTCTTCAATGTTCAGTTACTCTTGTATAGAAATCTCTTTTTCATACACATATGAGTGTCTATGGATTTGTTTCTCTAGTCTACCTGAACTACCACAGTGATGTATCCTTTGAGCTCTTGACTGCTACTTCTATGAGCATTGACTGTGGATCCAACCAAGAAAAATTCTGTGACAATTTCCATCTTTTCTCTTTTTATCATGATACTACCCATTGGGGTTTTCTCTAAGCTAAATTGCAATCATGTGGAAATCGTCTATCTTTGATCTTCATCAGCAAGATACTGCTTCAAATCTTCCTCAATTATAGCAAGCAAGATAGTGCCATAGGTATATTGAATAAAGGTTGTTAATAAACCTTCCTCCAATCCTGATGCCACATTATTTTTTCCCATATAACCCAGTTTATTTTGATTATCTCCCCCACCCTCCATACAGATTGAATGAATGTAGTGAGGAGATAGACACTAATGCACACCTTTTCTGTTTTAAACATGTAGTCGTTCCTTGTTCTGTTCACACAACTGTCTCTTGATTCATGTACAGGCTCCACAGAAACAGTCACATGGAGGTGTTTTGGAATGCCTATTCTTCTCAAGTTTTATTATGATTAACATAGTTGATCCCTTTGCAAAGTAAATTAAGTACAAATAAAGCACATCTTTCTAGTATCCTCTGCTTCCAGCCAAGATCTCTCTGACATCAGCAGTGATAGTCCTTGTTCTACATCTTCTGAATTCAGCCTGACCCTCTGGCAGTTCCTTGTCAATATACTGCTATAACTGTTGTCATATGATCTTTACAAAAAGTCTTACTTGCATGTGATATTAATGATTTTGCATTATAATTTGCTCTACAATTTGCTGAATAGCAGCATGCAAATAGAATATGGAGGATTCTAATTTGAGATTGGTCAGTTTTGCTATTCTACTTGCTAGAAAAGTGCTTCATTTCAGAAGTAGGAACAGAAGCTCATGAAAAACAAAAAATAAGACCAACCAGCAGAATGTATGCAAGACCTCTGCCTAAAGTGGCAGTGGACCCAGAGGCCCCAGAAGCCACCACACAAGACCATGAGACAAAGCAGAGGAGCTGGGTTGAGGCCAGGGTATGTGGCAGCAATGTCTTTGGATAGAAGACAGGTTGCAGAGTGCTTGCCTTCTGAACATTTACCAGCATAAAAGGAACTTTGTAACACTTATCTGAGCAGGTCAAAAGACCATGTCAAGGAGAGACAGAAGACCAGGAAGACTTACCTGCTAGCATGGCTGAGAAGAGGAGCATCAGACAACAGAAGTGTATCCTTACCATTTTGTAACCTATGCTGTCTAATAAACTCTTATAATTATGAATGTTGTATATGACTTCTGTGTGGTTATTGTGATGGATTACTGAATCCTGCAGAGAAGTAAAATGATGTGGCAGGGTTGGTTGGTATCAGAATGAGCTCAATTGAAAGGTGCAGGCATGTCTGACCTCTGCTGGGTTTCTTTCTTCCTTGTGTAGCCAAAGGAGATGAGCTGTGGTCCATGTGTCATTTCTTCACAAGCTTTCGTTCAGGCACTGCTCCCTTTGCATAATGACTGCTAACCAATGAAAAGCTAGCTTATTTTATGTCAAGGATTTGTGATATTTCCTTGCTCATACCCTGGCTACTCAGTGGTAAGTCTTCCTGTCCCACTTGGTAGCAGGAGGGTAAGTGGACAGGGACACAGACACATGCTGGAACAATGTGGGACATTATTACATTTGATGTATTGATGTAGGGTTTGGTCTTCAGATGCTAAAAGATAGGTTGTGTCAACTTGATTCAACTTCTTCACTCTGTTTAAACTGTCACTTTAGGGTCAAAATCAACTGAAAGAAAAACTAGCTTGTTGATTTTGTTTTTGCCATGGAATTGCAAGTTAGGAGTCCCATGTGTTTCAGAGAAGAACTGTGCTCATAGGTTTGTCCTGGTTATAATACCAATGCCAATACCAATATTAGCACTGACAGCAATAACAATAACAAATCTTTATAGAAGTAAATCACCAGGTTTGCTTCTTCTGTGGTGCCATGTGTTGGATTTTAAAGTCCTACCAGGGCCCTGACCTGAGCCAGTCAATCCTCTCTTGGTAGATTACAGACACTTCATTTGCACACCATATTAACCAATCACAGGGCAGGGGATAGCCCAGCACCAAACAAAAAGTATCCAACCAAGTTGTTCTCAGTTTACCCAGGAAATGCAACAATCTCTTTGGAGTAGAAAAACAGGGTGAAGATAGCTCTTCAGGGTATAGGGAAAGCATCTCTTAAGCTCTTTTTTCTAAAGCCCCAAGACAAAAGGGCAAATAAAGAAATTCACCCATCACATAAAGTAATGCAGCATTTTTCAAGAAAAGATAGTTATTACTCACAGTCCCACGCCCCAGAGGGAACCATCACAAAGAGCTAATGAATGTGCCTTCATAGATCTACTTCATAAAAACAAAGAAAATTGGTTTTTAAAGAATTGTCTATTCTCGTAATTCTGAATTGTAGTGGATTCCATTTGTACAACTCAGTTGTAAATGGCTTCTGCCATAAGTCACATACCTCCTTTTCTTTTATTAGCTGCAGTTTTAATTATTATTGCCTGCTGAAAACATTTTATTGTGTTTCAGTTGAAAGTTTATATAGCAAATTAGTTTCTCATTCAACAATTCATACACAACATTTCCAGAAACACAAGTTGCTCCATTCCCATATCTACCCAGCCTCCTCTCCTTCTATTCACCCAGTTTCCTTGCCTCTCCCTGCCTTCACATTGGTGCTTCCTGGCAACTATTATCCGTTGGGCTCATATACTTGATTGAGGCACAAATCCTCACAGTTGTTTGTTTATTGTTTGGCTGAGAGGTTAAATCCAAGAGTGACTTCAATTCTAAGCAAACAGAGTATGTGAAGGTGATAGTCTCAAGGGTTCCTTCAGTCTCTAGAAACAGTTTGTTCAGTTCCGTGTGCCTGGGATTTAAAAACAGAATTTGAGTTTGTTCTATACTTTTTCTCTTGTTCTAACCAGGACCTTCTCTTGTATTCCTGACATATGGACTAGTAGTGATAGCACAGCACAATCTAGTTTTGACCGCCTTTCATTATCATAATCTTTGAAGATCCAATCATTATTTGTCTTTTCAATTGAAGATACAGTTTAATACATAAAACCAAAAAAAAAAAATCCCAAATCTACTGTTGTCAAGTTGAGTCCATCTCATATCCTGCCAATGAGGCAGTGTTTCCCTAAGGGCGTGATGCTATCCTACCCTAGGGGTGGGCTTTCGAACCATCCTGGGGCTGCAAAAGCAGAGACCTACACCTTATCCTGGATTATGGGACTAAATGACAAAAGTTTTTAATGACCAGAGAGGCACCGAGTCTTCCCGCCCCCGCGAAAAGGGATTACTACCCTGAAAATTTTGGGAACCCATGCTGTAGAGTTTCTGAGGTTGTAAATCTTTATAGGAATAGATAGCTTCATCTTTCTCCCTCAGAGCAAATGGTGGACTTGAACAGTCAAACTTGTGATTTGCATCCAAAGCTTACCGTTCAGTGACACCAAATATATGCATTCCTTATAAACATATGGATGGCACTGGAACTTTCTCAGTTGTAATATCTCTATTTGTGGATGGTTCTGGATCATTTGGATTATTCCTGGGAATGGTGATGGCATTTCTAGTCAGATAATTCATGAAAGCTGTCCGACAGTCTTTCATCATGCAGCAACATTGTATGTAGTATATGTTAGTATTGACGAGCTGTACAAGAAGAACCATGAAGCCTCCAACTGATGAGTGCATTGCAGTTTCAATATGGCTTAAGTTGGGGACTTGCTAGCAAGGTTCTCTGTCATTATGCATTCTACTATCGATGGCACTTAACAACAACAACAACAATATTATATTGCCTTAAATCTATTACAGGATCTTAATCAAACCTATACCTTATGATTTCAGTCACCTCATATCCATGTGAAAACTGGACAGTGAATGTTACTATCAGTATTCTCTGCCAAGACCACAATTCAAAGGCATCAATTCTTCGGTCATTTATTGTTCAGTTTCTCTTGCATATGCCAAATTGAAACACTATGGCATGGGCCAGGCACACATCAATTCTCAAAGTGACATCTTTGGTTTTCAGCACTTTAAAGAGGTCATCTCTAACAGATTTTGCAAATGCAGTAAGACAGTTGATTTCTTGACCGAAGCTTCATGAGTTGTCTTGTTATTTCACATAAAATGAAATCCCTGACAACCTCAGTGTGTCTGCGTTTCTCATAGTGCTGCTTATTGCTAGAGCTATAAGGATTTTCATTTCATTTATGCTGAGTTTGTAATCCATATTGAAAGCTGTAGTCTTGAACTTCATCCACCACGAGCTCTCCAGCATTCCTTCCGCTGCCAAGGCCACATTTTCCTGCTACTAATTTTTGTTTCCAACTTTTTCATTCTAATCGCCAGGCTATAATGATGCATTTTGATTACTCATTTGATCAATTTCAGGCTGGATCAATTGCTAAAAGTCATTAATCTCTTCATCTTCCGTATTCATGAATTGTGAGTAAATCTTAATCATAGTGATCGTAATAGGTCTTCCCTGTAGGCATATGAGTATTATTCTGTCACTGACAGGATGCCATTTTAGGATAGACCTTTAAATCTTCTTTTTGACAAGGAATGTGGCACCTATGTCATAGTCCACCATATATTTTTTCAATTCAAAAACTTTAATACCAATCCATTTCTGCTCACTACTGCATAGGAGTCAATCTTTGAGTGTTTCATTTTATTTGTTACAACTTCCACTATTACTACATTCATATTCATGCACTGTATATTACAATTATTAATCAACATTTGCATAGTTTTTTGTCCTCACTTTCAAGTATACCCACACCAACAAATGGAAGTCCTCATTCCATTTGTTGTAGACTCCATTCATGTCACTCAGGTCAGCTATATGTTCAGGAGGCAGCTTGTCCCCTGTTGTATTTTGAGTGCTTTCTGACATGAGCGGTGCCATCAGTAAGCACTGAATTGTTAACTGAACGCTGCTCCTCAGGAGAAAGACAAGGCTTTCTGTTCTATTAAAGATTTCATCATTAGTAACTAGTCATCTGGGGTGGGATGGAGGCAGTGAGGCATCTTTACCCATCTCCCTACCCTTAAGAGTTGCTTTATTTTCACTCAGAGAACATAGGCATTCGCTTATATATGCAAGCAGGGGTTGTTTAAATTTCAGCTTCCTTGGTCAATAAACATTTCAGTTCAAATCTCTTTCATGTTTACTAACATTGAGTCCCCATCCTCTCCAAGCCCATTCTTGTATCCAATTTCCCCTCAGAAAATATGTCTTCCCCATAAAATGGGGGGAATTAATAACTGGGAACACAGATAAATCTGCCAGAAACTGGAATTTGTTAGCTCAGTTTCATTGAAACCATCACAAGTTGACTTTTTTTTTTTTCAGCAGAGATGTCATTCTGGTGTTAGAGCAGGGATACTTGGGGAATAGAACCCGGGGAATAGAACACTGGATAATTAAGACAGGTCACACTTTCAAATAAGTGGAAGGGTGAGGAAAAACTTTCTTTGTTCGTACCTCTCCCCTGTTATAGATGACACTCCAGGAGAGAGTCTCATGACAGGATAAACCGTTCACCACCATTGCTGTTGTTGACATTGTTGTTGTTGGGTGCCATTGAGGAGATTTTGATCCATAGCAGCCCTACGCACCACAGAACAAAACACTGCCCACTGTCTGGACCCTCCTTACAGGTGTTCCTATGCCACAGCCCATTGTTGTAAGCACTGTGTCAATCCACCGCCCTGAGGACCTTCATTTTCTTCATGATGCTCTTCTATTGGGACTGGTCTCTCCTGACAACACGTCCAAAGGCAATACTGTATTTTTCGGATCATACGATACCCCTGACCATAAGACATGCCCAGTCTTAGAGCAGAAAACTAAGAAAAACATATTCTGAACCAAATAGTATCAGTATACTAGAATGTTCTGGGGTACCACACCTTTGAATCCAAAGACACACCCTTGTTTTTCCCCCCACTTTAGGGGGGAAAGTGTCATGTGGTCCAAAAAATAGGATAATTTTGGGTGACTAGGGGCTTGGGTTTGTGGTTTCCTTTTTTCTACACAGAAACACAATAGACTTTATATCCTTTACAGTTGGCAACTTTAGAATTCCCTTGGTATAATGGCTTGCTTAAAAAAATTCTTTCAAATATGAATTAACCATTTATTAGAAATAATTGTATATATTATTTTCATGCTTCTACCCCTTTTCATCATCCCCCCCCACCCTTAATGGCTACATTTCTTTGCTGTTGAAGTTTTCACACACATCTTTTTAGTTTCCTTTGTAACAGCTCCAACACCTTTCCTTTTACATTTGTGATTTTTGCTTAACTCCTCTCTCTTGTTACCCCCCCCCCCCCACTGAACCTTGCTTATTTTAATTTTTCTTCTAATAGTGTCACTGCTTTCCAGGCCTGTCGCATTTCATTGAGGCTTGATGCCTGATTCAGAGGAAGCAAGTCTTTTCTCTTCATACTCAAAATGGAAAATTACCCAGGATACAGTTTCAACTTGTCCTACATAAGGGTGTTTCTTAAACAAGACCACTGCATCGTTAAAAAAACAAACAAACAAACCCAACTCTTTCCAAGGAGAGTTTAGTGATCTATGTAAAACCCTACTGAGATGCATAGGACCTAGTGTTGCTCTGGTTCTGATTTTTCAGCGCGGCTTTCTGAAACATGGGGGAAAGCCTTAGTGTCCCCTCTTTCTCTGACCGTGTCTGTTATTTCCCGATGTGTTCCCTTCCTTGCCCAAGGGGATGTGTGAGAGCTAAACTGGCCAACAGGGGCCCCTCTGAGGGTGTTGTGACTGCAGGCTGGCCTGCTCAGCGCAAGGCCAGCCTTTTGAACCCCTCAGACACTTCTCAGGAGAAAAAGATGTGGCTTTCTACTCCCAGGAAGAGTTATAATCTCAGAAAGCCACAGGGGCAGTCCCTCCCTGTCCTCTAGGATCGCCATGAGTCTGAATTGCATCGAAAGCAGAGTGACAGAGGTTGGCTAACCAGAAGGCAAAATGACATTTCTTTTAGTGCTAGCCTCAGTTAATCCCTGTGGTAGCGAGATAAATTTATGTCAACTTAAAGATGTATAAGAGTGTAGGGTTGGAATTGAACCTGCTGATCGGGTCACAGCCTGATGCTGTCTACCTGCGGGTGTGTCCTTATCTCAGGAGGGCCTTGGGAGCCCCCCCCCGCCCCGATCTTGGGAGCTGCTGGAGCCTTGCCATGTTTCTATTGACCTGGATCTGCAGGTTTCTGCATCCCCTGGCCTGGGATCTTCCTGCATTCTGCATCCTTGCATGCGGCTGTGTGAATCTGAAGAGGGACTGGTGGCTAATTCTCAGACTCGTGCACTTGAATTGGACTGGGCAGGAAGCCTTTATTGATCTCTAATTACTTCTTGATATGAAGTTCGCTCTTATAGGCATGCCACTGGATTTGTTTCTCTAGTCACCCTGGCCTAACCCAATCACGCTGAGACACTCCCTCTCACTTGTGGACTGTGAGAAGTTGGGCATGTGGAGCTTTTGGGAGCAGTGACTTGTTTTAAAATGTGATTTGCATTGGAAAGAATCCACTCTGCCGCTTGAGAGTACCATTGGACATCAGTCTCAGTTTGGGGGAATCCCTGGAACGTATTTATCAACACAAAGGAAGCATACAGCACACTTTCTGGAGGTCGAGCTCAAATCCATTCCTAAATGCATGTATGTGGAAGACAGAAAATCAATTCCAACATGCAGAACATTTCATCTTTCATTGCATCATTTCCTTATTTTATTACTGGGCTGAGATCCAGCTATAGAATCAAAAACTATTTTTATGCATTTCCTCACAAGTGAGACATTGCAAGATTCAAACAACTCAATCTGCCAGGGGAAGGCAGAGAAAGATTGCCTTATTATATCCCATTAAGTTAGACTGACAATATGTTTCATTGTGAGGTCATTTTTGACTTCTAGAACATTCGGATATAGACGGGAGACATTACAGTGTTTGGAGAGAAAGATAAGATTCTTTCCTACTTACCTTAGTGCGGCTTCTTTGCGATTATATTCTGTCTTTGTGCTTGACTTTTGCTTGGTGGGATGGATGGGATCTCTATAAGATTTAAGGAGCCTGTAATGAAATGTGACTCACTTCTCTCTTCCACTGTTAACATAGCAAACTCAAGTGCTGCCTCAGTTATTGCCCAGGTTAGTCTTTATTGAAAATATCCTCTAGTCTAGAAATTGGAAGTGGAATACCGCCCCCAAAGTCACCCTGACCCAGCTGAGTTTGACCACGGCAAGTGTTTCTATAGTGCACATCTTATTCTAGCACCCCTTCAGTTTACTTTGATGCTCATCGCTCATGCAAGCCCTCTGTCCATTAACTGAGCATCTTTCTATCTACTCTCCTGTCTGCAAAGCTAGAGGTGAGAGAATTAAGACACCCAACTCCTGAGATGGATGAACACTTCTTTTTTCCTGGAAATGATAGGAGTGGGGACCAGCTCATACAATTCAGGAGAAGGCATTGTTAGGAGGTCATTTTTGGAGTCCAATCTTGTTTGTGTCCAGGAGAAGCTAGCTTTACCATGGCAGGATGTCTACCTAGGTGTGACACTTGGGCCAGTAGGATGAGGCTGGTCCACCAAAGGGAAAGGACTTCCCACGGGACCATCTTCACGGTCTCTCAGCAGTGCCTGGGCATGGAGTTAATAGCCCAGGAAGACTAGAAGGTGCCAGCGAAGACAAACTGACTATGGATTGGGCAATGTACATAGGACCGTGACTTTCATAAGTAGGCTCCTGTACTCAAAAAATGATCTCCAACCCTTGTAGCATGGAAAAATGGGCCATCAAGATTCCACTCCACCTTTGTACTGTTTCAAACCTCATTTAAAAAAATCCATTCTTTTCCTTTCATCTCCACCTCAGATGCTGCTGACTTCATTATAACTCAATGACACCCTTGTGTCAGAGAAGAACTGTGATCCACTGGGTTTTCGAAGACTGATTATTTGGATGCGGATCACCAGGCCTTTCTTCCGAGGCACTCTACACAGCACAGAACTGCTAATATTTTGGTAATCTAGCTGAATACGCTAACCATTTGCATTTCACAAGGACTTCCTCTATCTAGAACACCCTATCCCTTTGTCTACCCTAAGTATTTGAATGTGTCTTTTTTTTAACTGGTAATTTTCATATTTAATATTTTTATGAGAAAAGGTTTAAAATTATTTTCATGGAAATAGCTTCCAATATTCTTACATTCTGTGAAACTCTCAGCAAAACACTTCAAGTTTATCATTGTGTTTAGTTATGATCTCCTGTAGATAAAATGATCTGTTTTAGGTTTTGTATTTAATTTTCCAAAGCATAAAAGCAGGTGTATGTGGACTAGAATAAATTTATTATGCCAGAATTTTTAAAAAATCCTTTTATAGGGGGGCTCATACAACTCTTATCACAATCTATACATAAGTCCATTTGTACATCCGCTGCCCTCATCATTCTCACAACATTTGCTTTCTATCTAAGCCCTTGGCATCGGTTCCTCATTTTTCCCCCTCACTCTTTGTTCCCCCCTCGTAAAACCTTGATAATTTATAAATTATTATTACTTTTTCATACCGTATACTGTCTGATGTCTCCCTTCACCTACTTTCAAATTGTCTGTACCCCAGGAAGGAGAATGTGCCTTTTAAAACTCCGTTAAGCTCCCATCTTCCCTGATCTCAGCATCCCAACTCCTTCTATGCAGTAGGTCCATGCTTCTCTTCCACTCATCCCAAAGCATTATCACAGGTGATGATTCAGAATTGGTGTGATGATAATAAGGGCAAAGCGTGACAATTTATTTATGTACTTGTTCCAGTCTTGTCTTTATTTACCTTTGCATCCATTGTGCACAGCAGTACCTGCCACCTCAGTAAGCTTATGTAGAATAGGTGAATCCATGAGCGGGGAAGCACATATTTGGTATTATGAATCCAGGAGAAAAAGAATTCCAGGATACCTCAAAGGACATTTGCTATTGTGTGGGGACTTGGGCTATGGGTTTCCTTAGCCAATGCCAATGATAGAATAAAATTTCCTGTCTTTTATGTAATCATAGAATTCAGTATGAAGGGTTATTAGGAATCATGGAGCCAATTGGCATCTTGTTTCAGGAGAGAAGTCCTACTGACACCTAGGCTACTGGCTTGCATTTGAACACTCCAGGGCACCCAGTACCTTACTCAGCAGTCCATTCTAGTCTTAGAGAGCTGAAGTATCTTTTGAGTAAGTACTCATCAATATTCACCTATAATTACTGTTATTATAATGTTTCTTTATTAAAAACAGCAAAACAGAATTAATAGGGGTTTCATCTTTTCCTTTCCCAAGGCACATATTTTGGACAAGTTTTCATGAGAGACCAGATTCTGGAGAAGGCTTCATGTTTGATAAAGTAAATGGGCAGTGAAAAACAGGAAGGTCTTTGAGAAGTTGAACTGATTTCATTATGTATTACTCAGTGACATTGATTATAGTTTTCAAGTCATGGAATCAATCTTGCTTTCCTTTTCCCCACTATTACACCATCACTATATCAAAAGCAGACTGTGGCCTGCCAAAAGCACAAACAAACAAATCTAAATTAGATGAAGTACCACCAAGATGCTCCTCAGAGACAAGGATAGAGAGACCTTGTCTCATGTACTTTGGATATCCTGCCAGGAAGAACCAGAACTTGGAAAGGGACATCACACTTGGTAAGGTGGAGGGGCTAAGAAATCTGGGGTCAGCTTGAGACTATTAGGAGTGAAGGATGGGGTAGAGTATTGCCTGTCAATCAGGTCTCAGCTTGATGACCTCACTTGGAGGTGCAATGGGGATAAATGACTCACTGGAGACCAGACTCATTTTCTTTCTGCTTCGACTCCCTATGAGACATTCTTGTTGACAAGTCACAGGGAGACACACTGATGGAACGAGAGCCCTGGAGCTTGAGGAGCTATGTGGAGACACACATCAGTGCTGAGATGCTTCCATCACAACTGGTTCCACAAGGTTTCCCATCACTGGCCTGTGATCTGCCTGCATTCTGCATCATTGCATGTGTTGTGTTCATCTACAGGTTACAGAGGAATTTACAGATTGATATTGGACTTAAGGGTCAATACCGGATTTGTGAACTTGATCTGGATGAGGCTGGGGCATTTTCTTAATATACAATGACTCTTTGATAAAGAGCTCTCTCTCATACACATAGGAGTGTCTATGAATTTGTTTCTCTAGTCAACCCTGAGTAACACATCCAGTATGGCTGTCACATATTGTGTATATTTTTCTTTGCTGTCCAAAATGACATTTCATTCATAGTAGTATATTTTCTGTCTTCCCCTCACATAGGAACATTTTCAGGCTCCTTTTTTATAGTTTTATATCACTTCTCCTACCTATATAATTACCTACTCCTTCTTGGTATGCCACTGTTCCTTCCATTTTCAAGAATCAAATTGAATTCCTCCTTTTATGTAAAGTGTTTCATCAGCTCACAAGACTCTCTGTTTCTCTTGAATGTCTCTAATGGGTATTGGGACTTTCTTTTTTAAGTTTTAATTTGCTTCCTATTTTGGGAGTAAATCATATGGCATTGGAGAAAAACAGGTTGGTTTCAGAGCTACACCTTGATGGCATGAAATCTATTTCAAGAATGTGGAAATAATGCAAGAAAAAAGTGGACTGTATCTGAGGACATCAGAAATTTTTTGGTAACAAAAAATTTTAGTAAGCCTTGAAATTCATTATGTGAAATATGTTTAAAAAATCCTTATGTGCATATTCCTTGAACTTTTATTACCCAATTTAAGCAACATTACTTACACTAAATATCATAAGACCATGTTAGGTAGAGAGGAGCTTGAGGTGGAAAACAAGAGATAAAAAGGAGACGGGCATGAAGATGTCAGAGAAGATGGAGATAGTAGGACTGGGAGTGTGCAGAATGTGATAAAGGAAGGGAGAAGTAAAGATGACTCTATCTTCTTGCCCTATAGGTAAACCATACTTTAATCCCAACTCCCCTCCATGAATCACTTCATAAAGAAAACACTTTGAAGGTAGCTAAATAAAGAACACTAGATGGCAAGGAAGAGAAAGACATTGCTTCTCCAAGGAAGGCAGATGTTGGAATCTCTGATTTCTGACCCAGGGTGGGGCCCTCCAGTCTTTATGACAAGAATTAACTATAGTGACAACTTAGTATGTCCAACAATAATCATGTGAGTCTTTAAAGCTCTCTTAACTTGGCTATATTCATTCAACAAATATTTATTGCACTCTCTATATTATTGTATGATGGCTCATACATAACACATGAGTTTAGTCATACCCATCATCTCCTATCATATGTTATATAAAAACACAAACCTAACCTGACAGTACTGGCAATAAACATAATTTAGAGCTGATGAATCTACCTCTTTGATTCACCATTGACCTTTGGCTTAAGAGCTCCCACACCAACCTATTTCTAGGGTCTCCCAAGGGAAATGCCCCATGACTTATGATTGATTGGCTTGAGTCCTTTGTCTTGTGGCACCTGCTCCTAATTTATATTAAGTTAACTTACAACAGCACTTGCGTAGGCATGTCTCTTAGTTACCAATAAGAGACAGCACTCTAGAATGCTTGAAGAAGCCCAGAATGTGTCATATCTGCTTCCTCTCCTTGAACATTTGTATTCAGTTGTTTCAGAACATTTCAAAACATCAAAGATCAAGGACAACCTAGAGGTGGGGTGGGGGGAATGCTATATGGGTTTTAGTCCAGTTCTTGGGACGTTAAAAAGATGATTGCAATGTCTTTGTTATTTATTCTTTCTTTCTTTCTTTCTTTCTTTCTTTCTTTCTTTCTTTCTTTCTTTCTTTCTGTCTTTCCCTTTTGTCTAAGTCCTTACTACAACCAACTCTTTAGCAAGTAGGACTTTGAAGTCAATTCTTTTTGGTTCATTCATGACCAATGGGGAGAAAGTGGAAAAGAGCGGAAATGTGCCTCTACTGGAACATTCATTGGCATGGAAAACACTATGGGTCAATGCCCCACTGGAAACATAATCTCTCTCTTAGAAAACAAGGGTAGTGTTCATATTGCTTAGCATCCAACCAAGTCCACAGAATCACAGGCAATGGTACTAAGCTCAAAGATGGCTGTTGAGCAAATTGCTTTGGGTATCATTTCCCAGTCATCGAAACAATTCATTCTTCTTCACCGGGTTCTTGAAAGGGCTCACAGAATCTCTTCCAAGTTGCTTGTTCCAGAGCTTAGACTCCTATCCACAGCCAGAGTTTGCAAATTTGTTTATACCCCTAGGATTTTGCTGTGTCAGTCATGGCTGATCGTATTCAAACACTTTTGAAGGCCTGGTAACAAACTTCATCATGAATTGCAAATAGCTTAATGAAAAAAATCTTTAGGAGTTAAAAATCATTTAACAAACAGAAGCCAACCCGTTGTTGCTAAATGGATTCTGATTCATCGCCATCTCATTTCTGTCAGAACTGTGTTTTGTGGGGTTTTCTGTGGTGGCCCTGGTGGCATAGTGGTTATGTGTTGGGCTGCGATCTGCAAGGTCCACGGTTCAAAACCGCCAGTCTCCCCTTCAGAGAAACATGGGGTTTTCCACTCCCGTTAACAACTAGAATCTCAGAAACCCACTGGGGTAGTTCTAGCCTGTCCTAGAGGGTCACGATGAATTGACCTTGACTTCTTGGCCGTGAGTTGGGTTTGGGGTATTTTCCAAAGAGGAAATCGCCACGGCTTTCTGCAGAAGAGTCCCTAACATGAATGCTTGCTAGTTAGGAAGGATCCCTGGTGGCATAGGGGTTACGTGTTGGCCTGCCATCTACAAAGTCCGCAGTTGGAAACCACCAGCAGCCCTGCTAGAGAAAAATGGGGCTTTCTGCCCCCACAAGCAGCTATGATCTCCTGGGGCAGTCCTACTCTGCGCCAAAGGGTCACTCTGAGTCGCCATCTGCCTTGGGGCTTGGTTCGTCAGGCCGGGCGTCATCCCATCAGTTCTGACTCACGGTGACCACATGTATCCCAAATGGAAACACCGACCAATACTAGACTCCTTAATTTTAGAACGTCTTTTTACAAATACCATGCCATCTTCTCTGTCAACTCTCAGCATTCATATGTGCTCACCCCGTGTCTTCCCCCATTCTATTATTTCACTAAATCCTCGAGAAGGCCCAAGCTAGTGTGGTGAAGGCGCTGTTTGCATTTGTGTTGTAAATGTGCCTGTCCATTTCTAGCAAAATGAGAGAAGTGTTGTGATTCAATGGCTCATTTTTAATAAAGTAAACCTATCACTTGCCAGGAAGGTAATGGCCCCACTTCTAGTTCATTTAGCTCCTTTAGAATCCAGTTGAGCATGTAAGTCTTTCTCAGCCTTTCCTGCCTCAGCTTAGAAAGAATTCCGTGCTGACTGATGGGTGTCTCTGCTGCCTATTCTCTGGGCAGCGTCTTTAGCTCAGGATGTGCTTCTATTTGTGGAATGAACAAGTGAGATTTCCAAGGGATGTGCGTATGACTAGGCTCCATCAGGAAGCTGTCCTGACTTCCCCAAATGCCTGGCAGAGCCCCCTTTTCCTTAAATGGTGAAACCTCTGTCCTGTTTTCACACAGTGCGTTCCATCAAGTTCACAGCATATCATTTGGTGCCAACTATTACCCCAATCAGGCTCCACTTCTGGGACTTCTTTTTATTTTCAATAATAAAGCTTTGGGAGTCCAGAAAAGTTAAACTTCATCCCCCAAGTCACGGTGGTGTTGAATTTAAAAATCCTTTAATTGGGGGAATTTCTTAGCTGCCTGTTCATCTAATTGAGTGTGTATGCCTCATTTTCCAAATCCAAGCCACAAATTCTGAGATGGAATAAGAAATGAACCCCTCACCCTCAACCCAAGATGCAGATACCACAATGATGAGTGAAAAGGTTCATGGTAGGGTCAACTTCTGTGGTGTCACATGTTCGTCAGCTCAACTTGGAATTACAAAGCAGAGGATTTTGACTTCAAAGATGCATTGGCACAGAACCCAGCACATACCAGCTATTGGGTAGATATTTATTAATTGATAGAAATAGCCTTCACACAAGATGCCATCTTTTAAGAACCTCATTTCTCTTCATGAAAGATAGCTGACAGATTCCCATACAACACAAAAAGGAACAGGCAATTACAGGACATCATGGTTTGAGAAAGGAAATGAACCACCCCACAACCTCCAAGACTGGCTCCCCATCTGCAGGGCCCTGTGAAGCATGAAGATGTAGGATTTCTTGTTCAAACCCTATTAAGAATTACAGGAGGGCAGTAGCAGAACATTGAAATAAGGGCAGATCCCCTCCTAAATATGAATCACACACCTATAAATGTAGCCCTAATGCCCAAGTGACCACCATGGATACTAGGCATTATCTCATCACTATCATACACATTATCATTTATCATTCTTAGAACATGCACATAGGTCCCAGGGAGGTTTCTTAACTTGTTGAAGAACATCCACAAGAGATTGTCCACAATGCCTGCTTTTCCTACAGCATAGAAGGTGGACGTGCACGATGCATTTTCATATATGCCAACCAACACATGCTGCCTTGTAAGATTTGTCTTCATTGACTTATACAGACAATAGTAATAAGCCTGAATGGAAAACATATGTCAAGCAATGCTCTAGTTGTTTTATATGTATTCACTCCTGAACCCCTGACCATCTTGCCTCATATACTGCTTTGATTAGGATCTGGTGGAATGCAGAGGTACTGCTTTAGTTGCTGAGCTTGTAGGGAAGGCAATAGTATTAGAGGAGTGGGTAGGATTAGAGGACTCCTCAAGGAGTATGGGTGCACCTGAGATGACCAGAAACAGGGAACTGTTGACACCATAGGTGGGAAAGAAGAAAGGGATATGGAGTCGTCAGAACCAGGCAGCATCTTCTGTGATTGCAAAAGGGCCTCTTGTGAGGTTCCCAGGCCAAAGAAAAAGGAAGCCCTCCCCCCCAAGAAAAACAAAACAAAACAGAACAAAATCCAAATGAGTGGTCATTGAGTTTTCTCATGGTCATTGACATTGCCTCATGGTGATCCCTCATGTGGTTGTGGAACTAGGCTCCATAGAATTTTGAAGAACCATTTTAGTGAGGGCTCATACCTCATCATAATCCATACATCTATGCATTGTATGCAAAGCACATTTTTACATTTGTTGCCACCATCATTCTCAAAACATTTTCTTTCTACTTAAGCCCTTGTTATTAACTCCTCATTGCTCCCCTTCCTTTCCTTCTCCCCCTCCCTCCCAAACCCTTGATGATTTATAAATTATTATTATGCCATATCATACACTGTCCAATGTCTCCCTTCACCCACTTCCCTGTTGCCTGTACCCCAGGGAGGAGGTTATATATAGATCTTTATAATCGGTTCCCCCTTTCTACTCCACCTTCCCTCCACTCTCCCGGTATCACCACTCTCACCACTGGCCCTGAAGGGATCATCGGTCCTGGATTCCCCATGTTTCTCTTCTTAGTTCTTTGAAATAGAGGAAAAGAAAACCGATCAACCACCTGAGCAAAAACCCAAAACAATACCCTTTGCTGTGGAGTCAGTTCAGACTAAGAGCAAGTCTATCAGACCCAGTAGAACAGCCCTGTAGGGTTCCCCCCAGACTGTCGTCTTTATGGAAGCAAACAGCTACATCTTTTCGCCCACAGCGTAGTTTGTGAGTTCAGACTGTTGATTTTTTGATTAGTAACCATGCTCTTCCAAACTGTGCCATCAGGGATCCATGCATGGAGGTTGTCAGGCCTTTTCCCACAATGCATCTGAGTGGACTTGAACTTTCAAGCTTCTGGTTATCAGCTTAGTGAATTAACTGTTTGCTCAACCCAGGAAGTCTTAAAGTAAGGTCCACTTCCATCCAGTTAGTTCTGTCTCATAGGCAGCCTACATAAGCTTTCCTAGACTTTTAAATTTACTGGAGTAAAATGACTTATCTTTTTCTGCAGGAGTGGCTGGTGAATTAGAACCATCAATGTTGTGGTTAGTAGTTCAATGCCTCTTTTCTTGTTGCCTTTGGCTCTTTGCCCAGGCTTTCCTCACTGCCAAAAGTCTACAGTCTACAGAGGTGAGTCTTTTAGGGCACAAAGCCAGGTGTTGTTAAGTTCCATTGAATTGAATCAACTCATAGCTACCCTGTGTATAGCAGACATAACGATTGCTGCTCTTAATCATTGCTATATTTATGCCTATTTTTATAGCCCTGTGTCAGTCCATGCTACCGAGGGTCTTCCTATTTCCCCCTGACCGTCAACTTTACCAACCATGATGCTCTTCTCTAGGGACTAATCCTAGTCTCATAACATGTCCAATGAATGTGAGATCAAGTCTGGTCATCCTTGTTTCTAAGGAGTATTGTGGCTGTGGTCATCCTTTATAGCTGTATTCATATATCCAATATATCTTTTTCTGGCAGTCTATGGTATAGTCCATATTCTTTGCAGCACCATAATTCAAGTGCATCAATTCTCCTTTGGTCTTTCTTATTCTTGTCTGACTTTCACATACATAGGAGAGGATTGAAAAACCGTGTCTTGAGTCAAGCCCAACTTTGTCTTCAAAATGACACCCTTTTTCCTTAATACTTTAAGATGGAGGTTGCTGTCTTTAGGTGTCTGTGAGTTGGCGCTGACTCCTGGTGACCCTATACATAGCAGAAGGAAACACTGCATGATCTTGCACTATCCTCATCGTAGTGCCTAGGCCCAAGCCCATTGGGGTAGCCACTGTGTCAATTAAGGGTCTTCAAGACCCCATCCAGGATCTTCCTCTCTTTCACTGTCCCTCTGCTTTACCAAGCAGGGTGTCCTTCCCCAGGGACGGAAGTAGAGAAGGACAGAGGCAAATGGAGGCAACCCAGAAAAAAAAAATCTCCTTTTTACAAGACAATGAAGTGAAGACTCAGAGAATGTGGATAACCTGTCTCAATCAACAGAGTCTGGATTCAAACCCACTAAGAGTTGGTGCAGAATGGGAATGTTCAATGCTGTGTTCTAAAGCAGTGGTTCTCAATCTTTCTAATGCCGCGACCCTTTAGGACAATTTCTCAATTTGTTGGGAACGCCCCCCCAACCATAAAATTATGTTTATTGCTACTTCATGACTGTAATTTTGCTACTGTTATGAATTGGGTGACCCTGGTGAAAGGGTTGTTCCACTCCCAAAGAGGTCATGAGCCACAGGTTGAAAAATACTGCAATCTAAAGTAAGTTTTCAAATGACGTAGAAGCATAGCAGGTGCCAATATATTCTGTTATCAAACTCGTTGATTTGGAATAATGTAATTAGGAGACAGCCAGTCTGAATACAGAAAACCAAATTTTAGTATAAATTAGTGCAATTGAATTAATTTCAGGTTGAAGAATACTTATGCATTAGGATCACAAAGCATTTCCGAAAGATCATTTTTGAAGAATTGGTTTTAATCAAGGAGAAGAGCAGTTCACAGCTGGCTGCATTTAGAAGCCAATGAACACTTCTGAAACAGTGTAAGTACTCTGGCAATTTGCATTCTTGAATGGGGAACAAACTAGGCACAAATTAATATGAATAGTCTTTAGAGCATCTTTAAATTGTATAGTCAATAGCTATGTGTTGAAAGCCTCCTACATGCCCCAAACAGTTCTAAGGGCTGGGGGGGGGGGGTGTGCCGAAGTGTAATTACTTTGTATGTAATTATTTTATAATTAAGTGTAACTATGTTCTACTCTTCACTCGGTCTTTTGAACCTCTGCTAAATGGCTCGGTGAGTACATACAAATAAGTTATAGCTGATAGTAAGGGTGGGATCAGTCAGTTTTGTCATACCATTGGGTATAAAGTGAGCAGCCACCTCAGAAGCAGGAGGAGAAACTCCCATGATTATCAAGAAAGGAAAGTTACTAACAGAGTGTGGGCTAGGTCTCTGTGAAGCAATGACAGCAGCCTAGGCACAAGAGGCCACAACACCAACACCATGAAGCTGAGCAGCGGGTCAACCCAGTGACCGAGTCCAGCTAAGTGTCTTTGGACAGGAAGCTGACAGCATGCTGCAGTGTCTTCGGACACCTGTAAACACTAAAGGAACATACTTATCTGAGTCGGGCGATGGCCAATGGGCCCCATGACTGAGAGGCTGAGGTCTGAGTCAGAGGATCAGAAAGAGCTTTGTCTGCTGGTGTGGCTGGCATCATTGAACCGTGGTTCCAACAGTCCGTCGACGGGAGCAGCACAGGTTGAGGCGGGATTCCAAGGGGCCGTGGAGCAAGGGCTGTCGTTGTTACTGTCAGATGGACCTTGGCTCAAAGCAGAGTTAATTGTGTTTCATGAATATTCCAAGGCATTTGACTGTGGGGATCCTGAACACTTCATGTAATGTGGAGAATAAGAATTCCAGAACACTTGATTCTGCTCTTGTGGAACTTGTTGATGAAACAAGAAGCGGTAATTTGACCAGAACAAGGGAATATGAAGAAAGGTGTACTTCAGGGTTGTATTTTCTCACTATACTTATTCAGCATGTATGTTGAGCAAATAATCAGAGAAAGTGAATCATATGAAGAAGAGTTCAGTATCAGGATTGGAGGGAGTTTTATTAACAACTCCATTTGCAGATGACACAACTTTGCTTACTGAAAGTAAGGAGGACTTGGAGCACTTGCAGATGAAGAGCAAGGTTTGCTGTGTTCAGTAGGGAGTACAATTCAATGTTCAGCCTGATTGACAGGCTATACTCCACCCCTTCACTCTTAAATTTCAAATTGACAGCAGGTTATGTAAGTACCACATGGACCAACAGATAACATAATGATAGACGGTGAAAAGATTGAAGTTGTCAAGAATTTCATTTTGCTTGGACCCACAATCAAGGATCATAGAGCAAAAAACAGATTGCATTAGGTTAATCTGCTGCATAAGACCACTACGTGTGAATGGATCCACCTTGAATCTTGGTATTACCCCCTGTCCCCCACCCACCCACCCACCCACTTTTCTAATAATTGCAAAAGAGATGCAAACCAATGAAATCTCTCTGACCTCAAATACCTCATCATATTACTGGGAAGACAAGATTCGCACAAACGGAGCAGCTTGAAAAGTATCCTGAATGGTATGCAATCAGTTCAGATTGATATGGCTCAATGGCACCATAAACTCGGCATGCTGGAGGAGCTTAGAGAAAGGGAAGAAAGGACAGTGGAGAGAGTCCATGACATGATGGAGAGAGATGAGGCTTTATACTCTTATAAAGAGCTACACTCTTGGAAACTCAGAGGCAAGTCTCTCCTGCCCTATTAGGTCACTGTAAGTCAGCATTGGTTCAGTGGCTGAGAGTCTGGTTCTGATTTAGATTTGTAAGATGAAGAAGATGTCTACATGGAGACAGAGAAGAAATGCACTGAATCAGAGAAGAGTTAGTTCAGCTTAACCTAGCTTCCTAGGTCCATTGGTCTGTGTAGTATAAACAGTACACTCAGCTGCTAAACAAATGTTTGGGGGCTTCAGTCCACCCAAACATGGGTGGAAAGAAAGGGCTAGCTACCTACTATCAAAAAGTTAGCAGTTGAGAACTCTATGAAGTAAGTTCTCCAAATTGCTGGGGTCACCTGGTAGAAGCATGAATGAAGAAGTAGTCAATGAGGAGGAGGGATAAGAGTGATAAGGAAGTTCTGGAAAGTCATTGTGTTAATCTGGGTGGACTAGAGAAATAAATCCAGGGAGACTCATATGTGTATAAGGAAGTAGTTTATATATAAGAGCAATCGAATATTGATAAAATGTCTCAGCCCAGCCCAGATCAAGTCCATAAGTCAAATATTAACCCATATGCTAGATACCAATTTACGAAATCCTCCTCAGACTTATAAAACACATGCAATGATGCCAAATGCAGAAGGATCACAGGCCCGTGGATGGGAAGTCTTGTGGATCCAGTGGCATTGTAAGCAGCACAAGGTACTCTACAAGGCTTCTCCAGCTCTAGAGGTCTGGTTGCATCAGTGTAGGTTGATGTGGCTTCTCCAGCTTTGAGGACATAGCACCACCGGTCTTGTCAGTAAGGTATCTCTCAGGGAGTAAGTTGACAGAGAGTCTCCAGGAAAGTGAGCAGTGAGGGAGTCTCTCCAGCTCCCAAGAAGGAAGTCCAAGAGTTCCCAGAATTCTCAGAAGATCATGCCCACACAGATTTCCCATTGGCTATGACCTGATTGAAAGACTAGTCTCCACCCCTTCTCTCTTAATCCTCTCAAGTCCCAAATTGACACCAGGTTATGTTAACTACTACAGTTGTGAAGGGAAATTCTGATTCAAAGTGGAAGCCAAAGGAACTTCTGGTAGTTGAGGAGAGGCAATACTAAAGGAAACAGGAGGGCAGGGAAGGTTAGACCTGTGAGGTAACGGACAGGATGGAATGGTGGGAAGGCTTCCAAAACATGCCGATGTGAACCAGCTAGGGCCTCGACAAGAAAATTTGAACTACCCTGCAAGGCAAGTGCTGCTACATTTGGTCAGCCAGTCAGAGGGGATGAAACAAAGGTGCTCCACTTCCCTGCCCCCCTTATGTTCAATAAGCAGAAGACAGCCAGGGGGGGAGGAGGGAGAAGGAGGAAAAGGAAGAGACAGGGAAAAGAAATGAACTCAATTTATGGATGGAGTTCATTTAAACAACTTGACTTAAGGCTTCCTCACAAGGAATGAGAACTACCTTTCTGGTCAGAACAGCAATACAAAAATACATATATTTTAAATATGTATATGTATGCATATATACAGGTCACCTCTGTGTGTCTTGGAGTGTGTGTGATATGAGGGTCTGTGAGCTGAGATGGAAGGAGGGCCTAGCTCCTGGGGGTATGTCACAACATTCTTACTGTTTTGAAAGAGAAACCAACACAATGCCCATCTGTCATCTCGTTAAATCTTTAGGAATTGGAGAGGCAATCCTTATTAACCCAACCAGTCCAAACTATGGGCTCATGGAACAAAACTCCTAATCTCTTTAAGCCTGGAAAATGTTTATACAAATGGCTTCCCTTGGGCCTGGTTGATTCAAAGACAGTTTCTTTTTATCAAGTTTCCTGAGGAATTGTTTCTAATAAACAGTTGCCCCTAGTAAATTGTCAGCCCAGTAATTATTTTAATAAGGTCTAGCATTTCTCAGACATCTCGCCTTACTCCACCATGATAAATAAATAGAATGTAAGTATATATTATACTACCTAATATAGATTTACAATATAGTATCAAAAGTATAAATAAATACTAAATGCACATGGCTTTTCTGCTTAGATAGGCAATTTTCTTCATTTTGAGAAATCTAGACTTCAAGTTGTTCTATGCACTTGATTCATGAACGACTCTTCCCCCTGCCTGTCCCCTCTTTCTCACACTTACTGAACACCAAGGGAGAGCTAGATTTATGTGTTCTTACAAGCCTTTAAAATATTTCCTCTTTCTTTGATATAAGTTAAGGGGAACTGCCATGCCTTAAAAACAAACAACAACACCGGTCTAAAATTTGCCTCATTCTATATAATGCTTCTCTCAAAGAATGTGTGTGTGTGTGTGTGTGTGTGTGTGCTGGAAAAGATTACCCAAGAGCTAAGTAAACATAAACTTAATTTTACTTCTTCATTAATCTATAGTGAACAGTTGTACACCGTTTTCATGTTTTGAAAGCCAACCCAGCCTAATCTAGCTGCCTGTGTCCTCGGTCCCTGTCAAAACTCACTGCCTTTGAGTGGATGCTGACTCCCAGAGGCCCTGTAGGACAGGGTAGAACTGCCCCTGCAAGTTTCCAAGATGGCAGCTCTTCAAGGGAGTAGAAATCACCATCTTTCTCTTGAGGATAGGCTGATGGTTTTGAACTTTGGACTTCGTGGATCAGAGCCCAACGCTTAACTTTAAATTTGAAAAGAGATTAGGAAGGTGAGATGGGGTTGGGAGAACAGATACCAGCCATACCTATAAGCTGAAGCTTTAATGTGATGAAGATTAAAAAAAGGGAAAGAAAGAAATTGCCCACTACAGAGCAGTAAGCACACACACACAAACTCATCCATATCTTGCTTGTTGTGTGAACTGGGTAATCAGACATTCTGTGTGTGTGTGTCCCCAGGTGGTAATGAGACAGGGAGGAGGAGGGTATAAACATGTCTCAAAAATTGATGGTGGTGAGTGTGTGGTGTCAGTCCCTGAAGAGATAACAAGCCTCCCACTCTGAAACGATAGTGCCCAACTAGTTACTATCAGACTTCGAACAGGCTTTACAAGACCAGACATCAAATGGCATTTCCTGATTAGCTGTCAGGAATACAATGTGTCTACAGACATGAATCACATCCCCCGTCTGTACGTTCTATTTCACAACAGGAACATGAGACTGTACCCCACCCAGTATTTGCTTCTTTGAGGGGGAAGGGGGGGATTAACCAGCTTCCCCGATAAGAGTCTGACAGCCCGAGTCCTCTGGGCCTAGAGTGATGTGAATCTGGCACTTGTGAAGATTGGGCGCCTGGCTAGTTTGGCTGGGCAGACAGCCCAGTGAAGAGACTCCGTTCTATGGTGAGGGAGGAGGTAACAGAAAGGGCTGTGGGATTTCCCTCATGCTGTGTCTTTTGGGAATCATCTGAATCCTCTGACTCAAGGAACATGCTCTACAGCTTAGTGTTTTGTTGACATCAAGGATCTGTATTCCCGCTTCTTTTTCCACCTCTCTGACACCATCATCCAATCCATTCTGGTTCATGAGAACCTTAAAGGGCAAGGTAGAACTGCCCCTGGGGGTGTCTGAGACTCTGTGTGTGTGTGTGTGTGTTCCCAACTGCTGTATCAGCACATATTCACATATCATATAATTCAATAGTTCAATCGCATCAATTGTATGATCACTTTTAGAGCATACCCCCACCCCATGGTTTAATTGCATTCAAAATAGTTGTGCAATAGCAATCCATTCTTGTGCCCCCTCCCCACCAAATGTGTTATTTTAAGGATAGAAATGAAAGCTAGGACCCTGGCATCAATCTGCATTCAGAAGGACAATTTTCCAGCCCCTTTACTTGCCGTGGACCAATTGAGTGGCTGTCATCTTGGGAGACTGTAAATCTTTTTGTTTTTTGATCATTTTATTGGAGGCTCGTACATCGTTTTTCATAGTACATAAATACATATATTGTGCCATGCATCTTTGCATGCCTGCTGCCATCATGATTCTCTAAACATTTGCTTTTCCACTTGAGCCCTTGACATCGGCTTCTCTTTTCCCCTCCATCCTTGCTCTCCCCTCCCCCACCATGTTTTGTCATAACTAACAGTGCCAGATGTCTCCCCTTGCCCATTTCTCCAAAGTCTGTCCTCCTGATAGGAGGTTATGTGTAAATCTCTGTAGTTGGTTCCCTCCACCAATCCAGTAGCTCCACTCTTACTACTGTCCCCCAGGGGTTCATCTGTCCTGGGTTCCCCGTGTATCCATTTCCCATCTCTACTAGTGTACCTCCTCCAGTCCAGCTGGATTTGTAAGGTAGAATTGGAACTATGATACTTGGGGGGAGGAAGCTTTCAGGAACTAGAGAGAAGTTGTATGCTTCATGGCCATCTCACTGCACCTTGACTGGCCTGTCTCCTCCCCACAACTCCCCTGCAAGAGGGTGTCCAACTACCCACAAGTGGGCTTTGGGTCCCCACTCTGCTCTCCCCCTCATTGGTAGTGATGTGATTCTTATTCTTTGATGCTTGATATTGTGACCCCCGGGAGCCCCCCCACCCCCGTGATCACACAGGCTAGTGTGTTTCTTTCAGGTGGACTTTACTGCTTCTGCACTAGATGGCCACTTGTTCACCTTCAAGCCTTCAAGCTCCCAGATACTTTATTGTTTCGTAGCTGGACATCATGGGATTCCTTCTCTCTGTATCTGCTTCCTTTTGTCTTCAGCGATCATGTTAGGAGGTTGGACACATAATGATATGATTTTTGTTCTTTGATGCCTGGTATCTGGTTCTTTCCACACCTCATGATCACATAGGCTGATGTGCTTCTTCTATGGTAAACTTTGTTATTCTTGGGCCATATGACTGCTTGTTCACCCTCAAGCTTTTAAGTCCTCAGATGTTGTGTCTTTTGATAGCTGGGTACCATCAGCTATCTTCACCACTCTTATTCATTCCCTCATATGTCCTCAGTGATTTTCTCAGGAGGGAGTGCATACAATGATATGATTTTTTTCCTGTTTAATGTTTGAGGACTGGTCCTTTTGACACCTCATGGCCACTTTTTTTGTGTGTTTGAGGTTAGATACTTCTCAGCTAGCTGGCTGTTTGTTTATCTTCAAGCTTTGAGACCTCAGGCTCTATATTCTTTGGTAGCTGGGAAGCATGGGTTTTCTTCACCACATTTGCTTATGGACCTATTTGACATCAGTTATCACATTGGGCCAGTGAACATCATGGAATACCATATTAACAGAACAAAGCATTCTTTCACTGAGGGAGTGCCTGGGTGGGGGCTCAAGGTCCAGCTTCTACCTTAGTACTAAACCTATAAATATATGTACCTGGATTTATTCCCTCCTTATAATATATGATTATATTTACACATGTACATGTCTGTGTTTAGACCTCTGTAAGTGCCATTTGCCTTCTAGTTCCTTCCTCTATTTCCTGCCACCTTTCTCCTGTCCCACTATCATGTTCAGCCTTCATTTGAGTTTCAGTCCTTCCTCTCTGTTACATTACCCTTACTTAAGCCTTACCAGGCCTCCCATGCCCTCCTTGCCACCAATTGTGGACCAATTTTTGTTCCTCCCATCCCTGAGCCTGTCCATGGCCCCCTTCCTCTCCTCTGCCTCCCCCAGGAACAATCTGTCCAGTCATTATCTCCTCCCGACTGCCCAACCAGGAGTGCTCCCTTCTTGACTAGGTCCATTTTGGGGGTTTAGACTGCATTTCTTTCCCACCATGTGACCACCAAAATGTCCTCTGTTGCTGTCTGCTTGTGTAGGGAGACAGTATGACAGGTCCTGTTGTTGTTTGCCCCATCTTCCCTGTGGCATAGGTTCCCACAGGGAAATTCTGGGCATCATGGGAAGGACTAGGACCAGTGTGGGGACTGGACCAGCTCTCTTTCTCAACCTCTGTGTCTGTCTGTCTCCAGGTGGGTGGAGACTGTAACCTTAACGTAAGTAGAGAGCCTCCTCCTTCTCTCAAGGAATGGCTAAGGACTTTGCACTACTGACCTTGTGGCTAACAGCCCACAGTCCACTATGCTGCCCCATGCTGCCATTTGACTCTGGTCTTTTATGATGGCCAGATTTTCCAGCTTTGGCAAGAAGTGAATATGACTCCTAATTGGGCTGGGGGTGGGGGTGAGGGGTGAGGGGGAAAGACAGGACATTCTTATAAAGAGTTACAGTCTCAGATGGGCAGTTCTAACTTGTTTTGTAAGGTCAGCATCAACTTGATAACAGTGCTTGGTTTTAATTGCATGGGGAAGAGCCCCAGTAGAGCAGTGAGTTAAGTGTTGGACTGACAATCCTAACGGTGGGTGGTTTGACTCTTCCAGTCACTCTTGAGGAGAAAGATGAGGCAATCTACTTCTTAAAAATTTATAGGCTGGGAAATTCACCAGGCCTGAACCACATTTACTGATATCCAGTCTGCTTTTGTAAAGATTTATTCTTGGAAACCTCAAGGAGTAATTCTACTCTGTCCTAGGGAGTTGTTCTGAGTAGAAATCAACTCAGTGGCCATAGGTTTTTGTCAACCCTTAGTGACTCAGTGGAATGCCCAATTGAGTTTTTTCAGGTTGCAAAACTCAACCTTTCTTTTTTTTTTTTTTTCAAGTTTGTAATTTCTATGGAGGCAGAACACCACACCTTTCTCTGATAGATGGACTGTGGGGGTCAAGTTACTAAGCTTTTGTTACATGATCCAACACACCAGAAACATTTAAAAGAATATTTGGTCCAAAGTAGAGACTTGAAAGAAATTAGTACTAGTCAGTCTACTAATCTCCCTTATGACTGTAGCATTTATGATGTCTTAGTTTGTGTGTGTGTGTGTGTGTGTGTGCATGTGTTTGTGCTGTCACAGAAGTATCACAACTGAGTGATTTTTGAACAAATTTATTTTATACTGTTTAGGAGACTAGAAGTCAGAATGCAGCAAATATCTCTAGGCTGGGGTCATGTTTTTGTATCCTTTAGTTTCTAGGAGCTGACAGTTTTTGGCATTCTTTTTTTTTTAATGTTGTAATTTTTTAATGTGCTGTTTTTTTAAAAATCAGTTTATCCAGGGTTCCTACAACTCTTATCACAATCCATACATACACCCTATCTGTGCAAAGCTCACCTGCACACCTGTTGCCATCACCACTCTCAAAACACCCTTCCTCCACTTAGACCCCTGGTGTCAGCTCCTCACATGACCCCTCCCTTCCCCCACGAACCCTTGATAATTTATCAATTATTATTATTTTGTCATATCCTACACTGGCCAATGTCTCCCTTCACCCAGGGAGGAGGATATATGTAGATCCTTATAATCAGCTCCTCCTTTCTGCTCCACCTTCCTTTTACCCTCCTGGAACTACCACTCTCACCACTGGACCTGAAGGGATTATCTGTCCTGGATTTCCTATGTTTCTGGTTCCTATCTGTACCAGTGTACATCCACTGTTCTCACAGGATTTGTGAGGTAGAACTGGCGTCATTATAGTGTGGGGGGTGGCGGGTAAGCATTAGAAAACGAGAAGAAAGTTGTGTATTTCATTGTTACTGCACTGTACCCTGACTGGCTCATCTCCTCCCTGCCACCCTTCTGTAAGGGGGGGTTGCTTCACCTACAGATGGGCCTTGGGTCTCCAATCTCTACTCACCCTCATTTATATTGACATAATTTTTAGGTCTTTGATGCCTGATACCTGATCTCTTCGACACCTCATGATCACACAGGCTGGTGTGCTTCTTCCATGTGGACTTTGTTGCATCTGTTGGCTACTTATTTACCTTCAAACCTTTAAGACCACAGATATTATATATCTTTTGATAGCTGGGTGCCAATTGCTTTCTTCACCACTTTTGCTTATACACACATTTGTCTTCAGTGATCATGTCGGGAAGGTGAGCATCATGGAATAGTCTTTGGCGTTCTTAAGTTTGTGGATTTTTCTGCTTGTACCTTCATCAGACAGAATCTGTTTTCTCTACCTGTTCCCTTATCTCTAGGTCTTTATGGCTCCTTATAACTCAGAAGAGAGGTGGGTAGGGGCACACCCTATAGCCATACATATAGAGGTTAGGTTTCCCACACATATTTTGAGTCAGGGGCAGAATTAAGCCCATACTAGACTTTTTACAGGATTGCTTAAGATGTGGCAATGCCCAAGAGAGAGCTGGGAAAGCAGGAAGAGCATTTTGACCCCAGTACCGAATTTGTATTTCATTATCACTTCTGTGAGAAGCCATTGGAGAACCTTAAGCAGAGAAGAAGCATGCTGACTTGCAGTGTGTGCTGAATGCTTTGTCATGAGGCAAGGACGAGTTGGAGGGAGACTAAGTTTATGTGACTGTTTCAGCAGCTGGGACAAGAGATGAAGGTGGTTGGAGAGATCAGATTTGGGATCTCTGTTGAAATGGAAAAAGATGGAGCAATCTTCAAAAGGGAAAAGAATGAAGGATGGCTCTTGGATTTGAAGGTGGTTGGACCATTAACTGTGAGGGAAAGGCTGAGAGTGTACATCGGCTCTCTCTTGGGCATATTGACTCTATCATGGACTATCGCCCTCCATTTTTATTGCTACAACTTTTCTGTAGGGCTTGTCCTTTCAAGACCAAATGATGGCAATAATACTCTACCCAGCAACCTGCTCCAAAACCCTGCTTTTCAGTATACAATGTATTCTTCCTAATTCTCCCCAACCACGATTCCTATCCATTTGCCTAAATCTTCGGTCCTTTTTCAAAACTCTTCCTTGAAAAAAACCTTGCCCAGACATTCCCATCCTTCTATCCTTCTAAATTTTCATATACATTCTGTGTCTCACTCATTTGGATTTTATATATTATTTACCTTTTCTGTTGAAAATCAGCTTAATTACCTCTATTGTCTCTTGGAGTTCTTTTGATAGGACCCTAAGAATTATGGGGGTAGTATTGAGTACTTGAGGGTCATATGTTTGGGGAGGGTGGAGTCCAGGAACAGACTTAGTGAGAGACAAAGAACAAACAGAAAGCCTTTGGCTAACTGGCCACTTGTCCTCATTTTCCCATATGTCTTGTTGTGGTTAGACAGGCTGAAAGGAAGCATAACTCTCCTGGGGAGCTCATTCTGAGCAAACCCTCTGGGTTTACAAAAGGCAGGAGCCACTACCGTCAATCAGTTCTGGTGGCTGAGCTCCGCTGGTTTCTAAATTGATAGTTTATCCTCCAGGGTCTAACCAAAGATCTCTCTTTGTCCTCACCAGTGCCTGAACTGATCTAACCAGTCTCTTCTCTAGGTCAAACCAAATATCAAGATCCTCCATGCTTTCCAGAAAATAGTCCAGCTGCTAGGACTGGGCATATCATTTCTGAGGTCTGATGCAAACTGAAAATGCAGCCTTCCTTATTCAAAAGGTATCCAGAATTTCACAATGTAGACCGCATAGTATTTGCCAAGAGCAGCGCTTCATGCCACTGTGCCCATCATGGGCCCGTGAGGAAGCTCTTGTCTGTGGTCTCTGCTCTACGCTCCAGGTGAATTTCCACCTCTGACACCATTCTACCATCCCCCCCCCCCCCCCCCCCGAAACACAGAAAGCTTTTTAGGAAAGACATTTCTTTGGGGATCCTGTTCTTTTCCAAGGAAAAAGCCACTGTGGTGAGAATTTCCAGGCCCCAAATAGGGTCCCTTGCAAAGTGAAATAGTCATTCAGGATCTTGCTAAAGAGTCTGGTGTTTTCAAAACAAGCAAGGACCGCTATAAAGATGGTTTATGGCATCATTAAAAAATTCACAACAACATGGTCTGCTGTGGGACCCTGAGTGACGTTTTAGAGCCTTTCTTCGATGTGACCTTGGGGGCAGGGCACAGGGGCCTGAGACCTTGTGGGAAAGGGGTGGTTCCCAGAGCAGGAGAACTGGTCATCCCTAGAGGCTTCCACAGGAAACAGGGTGTCAGGGAGCATCCGTGCCACCAAAGAGCCTGTGGTTATTGTAGGTTGTGGGCAGCTTGATTCCACCTCAGGGCAGCCTTTTGTGGACAGAGATGCATCGCTACGCAGGGTCTTCAAGGCTGTGACCTTTGGGAAACAGATCACCAGGCCCATCTTCCAACACTCCTCTGGGTGCATTTGAACCATCAACTTTTAGGCGAGTGGTCAGATCTTCATTGTCTGCACCACCTAGGGTCTTAAACTACCTAAGTGTCTAAATGTCTCTTGAGAGGGGTTTGAGGGGGGAAATAACCTCAGTGACTGCTCCTGACTCCCCTTAATCTGCCGTCGACCTAATTCTAATTCTGTAACTTCAACACTGTAATCCAGAATAGACCTGCCTCTAGGGGTTTCCAAAGCGGTACATCTTTCCTGCACCAGAAAGTCTGACCTTTCTTCCCTGCAGTGCCTGGTGTTAAAACAGTCCAATGGTTCCCCACCAATGCTTTCAAGGCTCGTTGATAGGTGGGGAGAAAAGCACAGCAGGACCCAGCCTGAGAGTTCATCCTTTGGCTTAACTTTCTAGATCATCCTGATATTTTTTCTCACTGGTCCTCACCTTCTAGAGTCTCCCTGCCCCTTCGTGGACTCAACATTCTGTGACGTGACACCTTGACTTTAGAAAAGTTCTACACCTCAGACTCACTCACCTATCCCAAACACAGTGTGAACATCAAGCAACTTGGAAAATCGAGCTTTGAATGAATTTTTTCCTAAGAGCCATGGATAGGTAGAAATGATACAGATAGGGCTACTCTATGAACCAACTGAACAATGAATGGGCCATGGGAGCATCGCTTAGATGAGGCGGTTTAAATGGTTAATCTGCGAGGTGATGCTGAAGGACCCAAAGATGGAATCTAACTAGCTTTCCTTCAGAAACTTAATGATCCTAGAAGGTTCTAGAGCAGCAGTCCTCAATCGGTGAGTCAAGACCCCTTTGGGGATTGAAGGACCCTTTCTTATGGGTCACCCAATTCATAACAGTAGCAAAATGACAGTTATGAAGTAGCATTGAAAATAATTTTATGATGGGGGGGCGGGGGGCACCGCAACAGGAGGAACACTATCAAAGGGTCGTGGCATCAGGAAGGTTGAGAAGCCTACTGGAAAAAGCTTCAAGTGCCTGGCGAGAAAGACCTTCTGGAGGGTGCCAGGATTGTTCCAACCTGTGGAAGCTGTCCATCCCCTTGGGTCTCTCCTTTCTGTTTTTTCTTTTTCCTCACTGAGGCCATGCCATCAGCAGCCAGGCCTGTTTCTGTGCATCTGCAGGCACAGGTCCGCTTTTCCCGGGGAAGTCTGCTCCCCGGCAGGCAAACAGGCAGTAGCTCTCTCAGACTCACAGCTGTCCTCACTGTGGACAGCAACTCTGAGGCTGTGGCCCCTCTGAAAACAGTGAGAGGAGACGGGAAGGAGCTCTGAGATGCAGGCCTGAGTCAGGGCAGTGACTCTCTGGAGCAGTCCCCTAGCCAGGGTGCCTGCCACCGCCTCCCTGTCTGACTGTCTGACAGAGTGTTCCTCATGCGTCTAGATGAGATCACACAGCCCCAGACGGCATCAAATCAAAGTTCATCTAGGCCTACTGGGGTTCTCTTTGGAAAGGAACCTGCCTTCGGGCAGGGACGAAAGGTCTTTGCCAGTCCTGCTTTCCAGGCAAGGGGATTGGCTGCTTTGGGTGAGAGAGGAGTTCTGAAGGGGCTGGGGTTAACCCTCAACTAGGGGGTGTAATCCTTGATGATACAGGGCAGATGTGGGTGGGTATCTCAGTCAGAGGTATGAGTATGAACATGCTCTGGGTTTCAGAAGGTACGAGATGAGTGAGTAAGAAATAAAACTATTCCTCTACTGGAAGTTCATGTGGGCTGACCGAGCGCATGAACAAAGAGGGGCAATCTCCTCCTGGTGGGGATATTGGTGTCGTTTCTCACCTGCTAGGTTCACAGGTTCTTCTTCCAATTCAGCTTGCTCACCTCAGCCAATGTATTCCCCCCTAGATGGTCCTTCCTGTCACTCCCCTGCCTCAGAACACATCATGATCAGTTGGGCCCAAGTCCACAATTCTGCTTTTTAATTAACCCTCAGACTGTTGACGAGAATCTAAAATTTCACCTCAGATTTTAAGCGGGACACCATTGACTAGGGGAGGGGGGTTCTTAATTAAAAATTTGGTCTATATGGAGCAGCAGAAATGTTCATAGGATGTAAAAATAGTATTGTAATATATTTATTTAATTTTAAAACACCACGGGACGTGGGACAAATTGTTAAAAAGTGGGATGTCTGGTCACCTTACCCAGGGGTCCCTTATTCTTACAAAATGTATGTCTTTCCTCAGCGAGCCTTCCAATGTTTACTCTTTGCGTAAATGATCTGAAAGTCCTGGAGCCCACAGGTTCATCCAACATAAAGGATGATCTCCCCTCCCCTCCCCCTCACACCCATGCCTAAATCATAATGAGTCTGTAATGTATTTGAACAAAAAGTTCTCTCTTTCACCTCCATGACTTCTGGACATTACGGAAACCACACCAAGCAGACAAGGCTGGGAGACTCTGTATTAGTAAATGAGATTGAAACCTGGCCTGCCTCCAGGACAGAGGACAGAGCTGAGCCCGATGCCTTATGTCCTGATTAATGGTGTGCCCATCCTGGCTTCTGCCCAGCACCGTGTGATTGCCCCACCAGAAACGCTCTGTAACTAAAATGTGAGGAAAAAGAATCAGATTCACTGGTCTTCATGCAGCATGTCTGCTGGTCTGGAGTAGCACTGCCTGGGGGCACTTAGAGTCTCAGCTTACAGACCTTACCTTCTGAAGAGCTGCTCTCCAGACCCAAGGAGCACCACACACATGCCACAAATCCCTAGAGCACACTGATGATCTCCTTGCATTTTTAAAAGGCTGCTTCAAAAAGTTCATGGAAAAAGTCCATTGTCATTCCACTCCATTCTCCCCTTCCCACTACCCCCACTCCCACAAAATTTTTGAAATCATCCTTCCTTTGTCCCTTGGATATGTGTCAAGTTGCTTCTGTTCACCCTGTCACAGAAATGTTGACTTCCATCTCTTCCCTTCCCCCATCCTCTTCTTTTCTGAAGCACTCAAGGAAGGCAGTCCTGTCAAGAAAATCCCTAGAGAGAACTAGTGAAGTGGTTCTCAACCTTCCTAATGCCACAATCCTTTAGTATAGTTCCTCATGTTCTGGTGACCACCCCCTTCCCCCAGCAACCATAAAATTATTTGCATTGCTACTTCATCATTGTAATTTTGCTATTGCTATGAATAGGGAGACCCCTGTAAAAGGGCCGCTCAACCCTCAAGGGGATCGAGACCCACAAGTTGAGAACTGTTGGTGAAGGGGAAGAAAAGGGACAGGGAGGAGGAAAAGGGAACGACAAATAGAGAAGACAGGTCTAATGTCTTAAATTTAATCCCAAGAATTCTAATTAAAGAATGACAGCCTGATGGGTCAGTGATGAGTCAGCCAACCTTTGAGCATAAAGATCTATCTATCTATCTATCTATCTATCTATCTATCATCTATCATCTATCTATCTTTGTGAGTATTAACTCTGTGAGCCTGGTAAAGTGGTATTTAATCAATGGTCTCAGACAGTGACCAGGAAACTGCGACTTGCAAACCATATGCGGCTCTTTCAGTGTGAACGTGCGACTCTGAAGTAACACTGAGAACACGGGAAGGTTATTATTTCAGATCATGGTGATGTCATTTGTTTGGGAAAACATATTTAAGGTTCTTGAGTGATTTTAAAGTTGTTTGGAGGAACAGGATTGGCTCTTTGGTCTCAGGAGTTTGCTGACCCCTGGTCTGAGGCATCATGCTAACAGTTGTGTGGACGGCCTCCCCAGAATGCTGACTTCCAGGGTGAGGCATCTGTGTGGCAAGTACAGGCTGCAGATTTTTCGGGATCTCTGTGGCTGATTTAAGCAGACACAGGCCTCTCTGCATAGTTGAGGACTAACCACAAGAACGGGCGGAGGATGCCTGGCTGTTGCCCTCACATGAACCCACCGCTGGCTGCTCCACCATTTCAGCTCCGTTCTGTCTTCTGCATTCAGAAGGCAATTTTGGGACTCGAGAGTCTTAATGGACAGACCCAGCGTCCGTTGGAGGGATTACATTTTAAATGCTTATTAAGCAATGTTTGTGGTTTGAGTTTGTATTTTAGGAAGCTTTTCCAGAAACAGAGCCCAGAGTAGACATTTGAAGGTAGGGAAGAAGTGACCAGAAGGAGGAGAGAAGGAGCTGAGGGAAGGTGTAATAGTGATGGGCGGCTAGAGCAGGAAAATGTCTGAGCAGGCAGTTCTGAGACAGCGCTGTTAATACCCCCGGTGTCATGGGCCGCTGGGCAGTCTGGTGAAGTCAGAGACTTCAAGGTGTTAACATACATCATGCAAAACTCACAGGCTTACCAAGGAGGCCATAATTATATCGAAACCCCAGACATCAAAATATGTGGAGAGACCAACATACCTGGTGCTTCTTGCCTCATGCATGAAATAATCTAGTGGTACGCCTAGTGATTACCTCCCCTTAGGGTAGTGATGCCAGAGCCTTTGTGGAGCAAAGGTAATGCATGTGGCTGCTAACCACAAAGTCTGTGGTTCGAACTCACCAGGTGCTCCCCATCATGCCACAAGGGCTCCTAATGAGCTCCCTCATGGCTCCTGTGGAAAATCTTGGGCAAAGAAGTTTGTACTTCCTTTAGTAAGCTGGTTTTATGAACAGTCATCATTGAAAACTCATTGAAATGTGCCCCTGGCTCATGAAGGGCCCATGCTGAATTAATTAACAGGTGAATTAACAGGTGAATTAATTAACATGGTGAATTAAGAAGCTGTCTCAGAAGAGGCATGGTGGTCATCCTAAGCCAATCTGCTTGGTCTTCAGAAGAGGTGCTCACCTGGCTTTTTGACTAGGTCTCCAGGCGCTTATCTCCTGGATGGATGGATGAATGGATGGACACTGTGGAAATGGATGCTGGCAGCCTTCCAGAATGGTTGCATCAGGCCTTTTCTTTGCCACTGCCAGGAATGTGAGGGGATGTGACAGCAAAAGGAGGACTGGACTAGAGTGGCTTTCTTCTCCCATAGTTTTTGCTCCCCTATTTTGGTTCCGCTAATCTTTCAATGAGTGTTTTCTCAAATCAGTCCTTCAAGCCACCTAGCTGCAGATGCTTGTAAAGAGGACTAGAGAACAAGTGGAATTGGAGCTACAAATGCAGACTTCAACCACCTTCCTGCAAACAACACGGGTGACTGGGAATAGGGTGGAGAGGTGCCCAGGTACTTCCCTGTAGGAAAATTCCATAGCCGGTTCCACTAATAAAAAAACAAGCTGTGTTCTAAGTCATTATGTATTTTTAAGATTTTATATATCACCTATCCAGCCTTTAAAAATGTCTGGGGCTGAGCCTCGGTGGCGTAGTGGTTGTGCTCGGGACTGCGACCCACTGGGATGGAGGTTCAATTCCAGCTCCCAGGAGCAAAAGGCTGGGCCTCCTACTCCCACCACCAGGGCAGTGATGCCTTAAAAATTTTTTTTTAATTAAAAATGTCTGTGGATGAGCCAGCCAGGGTGCAGGATAGCACCGAGGAAGTACACAGCTTTCCTCTGGTTCTTTAATGCATCCTACCCGCCCCCCTACAATCATGGCCTCCAATTCTACCACACAAATCTGGCTCCACCAGAGCATGCATATTGGTACTGACAAGAGCTCTTGACACATTGAATACGGGACAGATAACCCCCTTCAGAACCAATCATGAGAGTGGCAGTATCGTGAGTTTAAGGGGAAGGTGCAGGGAGAAGGCAGAGAAAGGGGAAACAGATTGCATTGATCTGCATACAACCCCCACTCCCACCCCAGGAGAACCTATACAGAAATATGAGTGAAGGGAGACAGTGGACATTGTAAAATATTAAAACAATTTATAAATTATCATGGGTTCGTGAGGGAGTGATGGGGGGGGGGGGAGAAAGAGGCCCTGATACCAAGGGCTCAGATGGAAAATATTTTGGAAATGATGACGGCAACCTCTGTACCAATGTGCTGGATACAATTGAGGAACGGATTGTTCAAGAGCTGTAAGAGTTCCCAGTAAAGAAAAGAAAGAAAGAAAGAAAGACATCTGCAAAGGTGTTAGGTGGTATGGAGCTGGCTCTGCCCCTGCCAGGCCAGCCGTGCACCTCCTCCCCCACGGGACAAGGTCACACCCCAAGGTTATAGACACTGTGCCGATGGGTCTTCTTGAAAGTCTCCCTCCTTTTTTTTTTTTTTATGCCCCTCTGCTTTCCCCACACGAGTCCTTCTCCAGGGACCACTCACTCCTGATAACATGTCCAAAGTATGTGGGATGAAGTCCCGATATCCTCACACCTTGTTCCTGGTGATACCAGTGGACGAGGGGTCTGGGATTGCCCATCACTGGGTCCGCCAAAGACGGGGGGACCAGGTTGCTTTGAAAAGCAACCTTTATGCTGGCAAGCACTGATAGAAGGGAATAATGGGATTTGCTTACCTCTAAATGGCTTCAAAGATTCAGTGAAATTCTTACCCCAAGAGATACTCCCCAAACTGTGAGGCAGGCTGGGAAGGGATAATGAACAGATTTGGTCACTGATTGCGGGGGAGAAGTTTTACAATGATTCGTATCCTAAACAGGATCCAGTGAGCACACCTCACTGGAAACCATCTACCTTTCCCCAGGGGAGTATCAGACTGTCAATTGAGATCTTCATGACTCCAAGGGCTGTCAGACTGGTACTCCCTAAGATGTCCTCTCACCAGTAACCCCAAAAGCTTTAGCTTCCATTGCTTATATGAATGGTCCTGCTTGCCTCTAGAGTTTAGACCATCCTTATTGATAAAGTTTAAAAGGCATTTTTACTGCAAGAGAAGGGGATCTTGGACTCCTTTGACCAATGAAGTTTCAACAGACCCAATCCCAAATTAGACTACATTTCTGGTAATTTGACCGACAGCTGGTTAACTCTTTCTGCCCTCTGTCATGATGGCTACATTTCTTTCAAGACTGATGGGTTCATTCTTCTGGAAGTCCATGGCATATTTAATATGCTTTGCCACATCATAATTCAAAAACACCAATACTTTTCAGGAAACCTTCATGATATAAGCATGAGCAAAGTGATTGTTAATAGAATCTGCTTCCCCAATTCAGGTCCACTTAAGGTTCAGAATGTGCCATTTAAATGGAAATGAATTCTGTGCAGATATCCTACACTAAAACGAGGTCATACTAAGTAAGCATGACTCTGCATCTTGTAGGGAGCACTGGTGAGGCCGAGGTGAAATGGTGGGCGTAAATCCAAAGGTCAGAAGTTCCAAACCATTCAGTGGGGGAAAGAGAGCTGTGGCTGTCAGTTTCTGTCACTCTATGGGGGTCCTTTAGGATCGTTGGGCATCAGGCATGATGGATGGGCTCTACTCCGACAGCCGATGTTCTTATAAGAAGAGAAAATCCAAACACAGAGACATGGTAGGATGGCTTGTTAAGGGTGGCTGGAATGATTCCTCTACAAGTCAAGGAGTGTCAGTAACCACCAGAAATTAGGAAGGAGGCAGGAAATAGATTTCCTCTAAGACACCCTCAAAGAAATCACCCTGGGTTTTGGACTTCTGCCCTCTGGAACTTGGAGGGCAACTAACCCTGTTGCTTTAAACCAATTCATCGATAGTACTGCACTACAGCACCCACACACACACAACAAAACCCCAAATGTACCTTCTTTCTGTTCTCCAGTGGAACAAAGTATTACTCAGATGACTCAAAAACCTAAGAATCTGAGGTTTTGAGGGTTTAACTTCCCATGAGCTCATTTCCTCTCTCTCTGATTAAGCCTCATGGAAAACCAGAGCCCTAAGATGAAGAAAGAGAGAATGCATCCCATGGGCCAGGATCTCTTGGTACAGTAAATCCAGTTCCAGTATGAATCAACCAATAAGATTGTGCAGTGGAAACATCTACTACCTTCTGCCTCTATTTTAGCAGGAAGAGAGGAGTGGGGATTCCGACCCAAGAGGTTGAATTGGATTGTGAAAAAGAGAGGGTTGCATCCTGAAAGCATTGCTCTGAAGTTTAGGGCTGGAGACTTGGATCGAAAGGGCTGGGTAGCAGAGAATTTTACTGGCTATTGGAGCAAAATGAGGTGTTAGATTCTAGATTTGGGTAGAGGCTGGTGCTTGCAGAATGACTTGCCTTGATTGAGAATAAGAACTTTTCCTCAGGGGAGAGACCATGGAGGGGCATGGAAAAGGGAACTCATTGAGATGGGACATGACAGACCAGCGAAGTCCTACGTTAGTGAATTTGGCTAAGAGTTTTGGTTTTTTCCCCCTAAGGAGTGGGGTGGTTAATGGTTCATTCGAATTGTGCTAAGTGCACTATGATGTGACTTCCCAACCTTGGTTGCATCAAACCTTCAGAAACAGCGTCCTTGAGAGTTGCCCAGTCTTGATAGTCCTTTGGGGGTGGGGTGGGGTGACTAATGTGTTCTGAGAGATGCAGTGGAGGATGTGGCACAGAAAGGACATGTGCAGGAATAGGAACTGGAAAGGGGAATGAGGGTTCAGGAGAACCAGAGGCAATTCAGAGAAACTAGGCCTTTTCTCCCAGGGCCTGTCTCTCATATCCCTTCCTTCTGACAGATGTTAGCAGCTGAACTTCTAACAGCATAAAAGGGATGTGTGTGTGTACCGGAACAAGAAGAATCCTTCCTGTTTTCAGGCAGGCCACAGAATTACACAACTGCAGAGGGAACGATCTACACGAGTTACCCTGTGAATAAGAAACCCTGGTATCATAGTGGTCACACATTGGGCTGCTAACTGCAAGGTCGGCAGTTCGAAACCACCAACCACTCCTTGGGAGAAAGGTGGGATTTGTAACTCCCAAAGGAGTTACAGTCTCTGAAACTCAAAGGACAGTTCTCTCCTGTGCAAAGAGGTTACTGTGCGTCAGTATCAACTCGATGGTGGTAAGCTTGTTTGTTTTATACTGTGAATGGTGCCCATGAATTCGTCCCCAAAGTGGTTCTTCTTCTAGGTAACTGTGATAGGCCAGGTTAACTAGAGAAACAAATCCAGAGACACTCATATATGTATAAGAAAGAGTTTTATATAAAAGAGAACTAGATATTGAGAAAACACCCCAGGCCAGTCCAGTTCAAGTCCATAAATGTGGTATTGGCCCACGTGTCTAATACCAATCTATAAAGTCCTCTTTGGACTCATGAAACACATCCTATGATGCTGAATGAAGAAATATCACAGGCCAGTGGGTGGAAAGTATTGTGGATCCAGTAGCATTGCAAGTGCTGGCAGGGGTCTCCTTTAGTTCCGGGGCTCTAGGGTAGCTCCCTGTGTCTTTTCTACAGGAATTTCTCACAGGGAGTGAGCGTGTGTCCTGTCTCCAGTGAACTAGTTATCTCCTTAGCGCCTCCAAAAGAGGTCATCCAGCTGCAACCTGATTGACAGGCTAAACTCCACCCTAACCCTCCTAAGTCTCAAATCGACTACAGATTATATAACTACCACAAGCAGTGAATGTGGAGGTGAAAAGTTGGCAAACTTGAGAAGCTAGAGACAGATTTGTGAGAAGAAGAGGGAGATAAAAAATAGAAATGAGTAAAAAGCAGCCAAGTATGTAAGATGCCAACTTAGCAATGGGAAGATAAGAAACAGGAGCTCAGGATTCGCTGGAGAAATCTTTAGGGTCTGTGTTAGTTTCCCCTGGTTATACCAATGACTTAAACTTAGTGGCTTAAACAACAAAAATGCATTCTGTCACATTTCAGAGGCTAAAATAATGAAAATCAGATTCAATGTTGATCAAAATCAAGTTGTCGGCCTGGTCTTGCTTCCTTCGGAGGCTCTAGGAGCAAATCATGCCGTTGCTTCCCTTACTTCTGATGACCGCCGGCATTTGGGGGTTTGCGGCTGCGTCAATCCAATCTCTGCCACCATGGTCACATTACCTTCTCCTGAGTCTTACAAGGATACAAACAATTCCAAGGAGCTCACCTATAATAACAACCCCACCTCAAGGTCTGTAACTTGTCGTACTTGCAAAGACTCTTCATCACGTGTTCTGGATGGAGTTGCTTCCCCGCAGAAATAGATGTTGAGACCTGAACACCTCTCCCTCGGATGTAATCCTATTTGGAAAGAGAGTTTTCTTTGTTCTGATACCAAAACACAAAAGAATCAAACTCACTGTCACCGAGCGGATGCTGACTCATGAGACAGCGTAGAACTTCCCCGGTGAGTTTCTGAGACTCTAACTCTTCGTGGACACGGGAAGTCCCATCTTCTCCCTGGTGGATTTGAGATGCTGATCTTGCTCTGACCAAGACTCCTTGTTCTGATAAGGCCATATGGATGTAAAGTGGATCCTACAACTAATCGTTTCTGAATGATAAAGTGCAACACCACTTCAAGGACAAGCACAGACAGGGGACGATAGAAGTCTCATGATGATCATCTAGGAACTGAGGAATGCTGAGGAAAGAGGACTCCCCCTGAGAGTCATTTCCCTAGGAGAGAGGCTTCCCAGGAGCTGGTTCTGGAATACAGAGTCTTACCTGTCAGGACCTTGAGAAAATGCACCTATGTTCTTTAAACCACCACCCATGATATTTCTGTTTCAGCAGTTCCGGTGAACTAACTGACACAATTTTTTTTGAACAATGTGTTCATGTATTTTATGAGCCAAGGCCCCAAGCCCATCTGTAGCTTTAGCGAATTGTCATATACATACATACATATATACATATACACACATATATGAGGCCCATACCACTATTGTGATGGATTAATGTGTTTACATAAGTACACACCTCTGTTAATCTCCCTATCTAAGCCTTTGCTTCCTAGAGCTTGCTTCTCTTTCTTTTTGCTATTTCCTGCTTCTTCCACCTCTTAGTGCTTCCTCTCCACCAGCTTGGTGTTGCTCTAATACCCACATGATCACTATCCTCTCCTGGATGCTGGTTACACTTCTCTAGTTGTTCTGTCCAAGAAGCCTTCTGCTCACCATACTCTTTTCCCCACCTCCTTCTTCTCCCTCTACCTTCTGGAGCCATTGTCCCCATTGACTTTCCCCTGGGCTTCCCAACCATGGTCCAATTCATGTAATTAGGCAACGCATCCATGTCCTAGTCTGAATAATTTAAGATAGCATTCACAGACTCAGGGGATGAAGACCAGACATCTTAGGAGTCTGTGTGTGGTAAAGTCAGCAATGATTAAGCGTGTCAATTGAAAGAGCCTCTGTGGAACAAAGACCTAGTCATGTGCTCCTGTCTAGATAAAAGCTAAGAGAACCAAGGGGAGTCATTCCACTCAGTCAAAGGGGGTTGTCATCAATCTGACAGCAGCTAACAACAATTTCAGTGTACCACAGGGTCTTTTGAGGCAGAAGAGCAGGAAAGCAATGATGCTGAGTAAGGGTGGAGAAGGTTACTTGGGTGACTAGGAAGATGGGAAGCCAAGTCATTGGAAATAAAATCTGCACCAAGGGCACTATATCAAGGTGAGGTACCGGTGTCAACAAGGCCTCTTAGGTACCCTGAATTATGGCCATCATGCCTTTTCCTGGAGGATCCACTCGCATTAAGTTTTTCAGCAGTTCCACAATCTGCATTTCTGAAAGGTAGAAGATGAAATAGACAAAACCAACACTCTTTGGGCAAACATTTGGAAGATGTATCTATAATATGAAATTGTCTGAAATTCCTGGCAGCCAACATGAGTCACATATAACTGTCTGACATTTGCAGAGCATTCTTTGTGGCAGCTCAGAGACTTTGTTAAGACAAGAAATCCTGAATGGATGACAGATTCGGGCTCCAAAGACCTTCTTTTGTTCGAGCAATGGACCAAATCCAACAGCAGGAAAGAGTTTATGGATAAAGTAAAGGCCTTATGCTTGTCCCGAAGAGCCAATGGAACACATTCTCCAGGAAGAAGGAGGCTTGGTTGAGGAGCAGCACCATAAACACTTGCTGTCGATCATAAGCTCACAAGGACTCATGAAAATGTGATGTGAAGTCTAAAAATAGGAGAGACTTTAGAAGTTAATGTGAATTCTGGCTGCTTTAATAGAAGATAGAATCTGAAAGAAGAAAAACAAAACAACCAAAAAGCCTAAACTCAATGGTTGAGTGAATTTTGATTTATGTCAACCTTGCTGGGTAGGGTAGCTCTGCTCTGTGGGTTTCTGAGTTGGTAACTCTTTATAGGGGTAGACAGTCTCTTTTCTCCCTGGAGTGACTGGTGGTTTTGGACTGCTGATCTTGTGGTTAACAGCCCAACTTGTAACCACTACACCACCAGGCCTCCATGAAACAGGAAGAATAATGCCAAATTTGTCAAAAGGAGAAATTAATTGGGTCTATAATTCACTGCTCTTGGAGACCAACTGAAACCTAACCCATGGAAATTTAGTTGATGCTGATTCACTGTGATCCTGTCAATGGAGTAGAATGGTTCTATAGATTTCCGTGACCATAAATCTACCCAAAAATTTTGTATGTGTGAATTGGATGAAGGTTTGCAGGGCAAATTTACATATCTTGAAGAATTTATACATATTTTGTTTCATGTCATTGACTGAAATCTCCACAATATAACATTACTTATCCTGTCCTAGACCTGCATTTCTCTTTTTGCTACCCTCCTCCTTTTTTTCTAACCCTTCCTATCTTCTGAAATTTTGTCTGTTGTTATTGATAGGTGCCTTCGAGTTGGTGCTAACTCATACCGACCTTCCGTACAAAAGAAAATGCCTGAGCCTCTATGGTACCATGTGGCAATCCATCTCAATGAGGGTCTTCCTCAGTTTTGCTGGCCTCCCAACTTAAAGCATGAGGTCCTTTTCTGGGAACTGGTCCCTTATGGTAACATATACAAAGGCTCACCATCCTTGCTACCATGGAGCATTCTGGATGTATTTCTTCCAAGACAGATTTGTTCTTCAGACAGTCTACTAAAAACCCAAATCAAATCCACTGTATTGAGTCAATTCTGATGCAAAGGGACTCTACAGGAGAGTGTAGAACTGCCCCGGTGAGTTTCTGAGGCTGTAGAAATCTCTGTCTTTCTCCTATGATGAGGTTAGTGGTTTTGAACTATTAACCTTACAGCTAGCAGCCCAATGTGTACTATACCATCAAGGCTCTGTTCTAGCAGTCGCTATTCTTCACCAGCATTTTAGTTCAAACACATCTCTTCTTCTGCCTTACTCATTGTTTGACTTCCACTGGTATCAACGGCCATTGAAAATAGCATGGTTTGGGTCGGCTGGGCCTTGCTCTTCACAGTGACAGACTGACTCTCAGCATATGAAAGAGGTCACGTGCAGTAGATTTGTCCAACGTAATAAATAATTTTATTGCCTGGTTGCTGCTATGAACCTTGATTATAAGCAGAGTAAAAAAATAAGTGCAATCCTTGACAAAGTCAATATTTTCTGGTTAACATGATGTTGTTGATTGCCTGCGTTGTCAGGGTTTTGTTTTCTTTATATTGAGTTGCAACCCATGCTGCTGGCAGTTGTCTTGGATCTTCATTAGCAAGCACATGAAGTCTGCTTCACTTTCAGCAAGGAAGGCTGTGTCATCTGCACATTGCTGCTGTTAATAAACCTTTTCTCAGTCCTAAGGCTGTGTTCTTAAGACAGCTCAGTTTCTCCGGTTATTTGCTCACCGTACAGATCAAGTAAGTATAGTGAATGCATATAAATGTCACTGTGGCAGTCACCCAATCTGGTGTCAATTTGAGGATTAACAGTGTAGGGGTGGAGTCTAGCCTGTCAATCTGGAGATTGTCAATGAGATCTCTCTGTGGGCATGGCTTTCTCCAGAGAATTCTGGGAAATCTGGCTGTATTTCCCCTTGGAGATGAAAGATTCACTCCTCAGTCCCTTGGAGATGCTCTACTGACAAATCACAAGGCTCTCCCCCTAGGAGACATTGCAGCTGATGAGACACATGGCAGCATGCTGATAGACCCTGAGTCTTGGAAACTGGAGGAGCCATGGGGAGACCCCTGCCAGGGCTGAGATGCTTCTACCACCACTGGCTACACAAGATTCTATACCCACTAGCCTGTGATTGTCCTGGTGTCATTGCACATGCTTCATGAGTCGGAAGAGGACTTTATAGATTGCAATGGAACATATGGGCTCATATCAAACTTATGGACTTGGACTGGACTGGGTTGGAATGTTTTCTCAATGTTCCATTCCTTTTGTATATAAACCCCTCCCTTCTATCCATACGCTTATGAATTTGTTTCTCTAGTCAACGCAGACTAACACAGTGATGCATAACAATCCTGACTGTAAGCCACCCTGTTTTCTTCTTCTGTTTGAATGACTCCCTCTTTCTTGGTCCACACTATGTGTAGGCACAATCAAATTCTGAAATCCCCATTCCTGAAATCCCCATGTTGTCCATAGTTTTTTTTATGATCCATACAGTCCAATATCTTCATATTATTAAACACAAGTAAACATCTTTCTGGTGCTTCAACTTTCACTGAAGATCTAGTGTACATTAGCAATCATATAACTCAGGTGTTGTTGTCTTCTGAATCCAGCTTGAATTTCTCGTTACTCTCATTGACTGCTACAGCCACTGCTGAATGATCTTCAACAAATGCTTACTTGTAGGTGATATCAGTGATAATGTTAATTATAGAATTTCTATGCCAACATGGCTCCCTTGGAACACGTGGGCAGAGTTTAGCCTGTCAATCATGCTGCCACTTGATCAGAGAGTGACTGAGATAAGGGGCTTGCTGGAGGTGGACCACTCGCTCTGCCTTCATATTCCTGTGACAAGTCATGTGGAGAACTGTGCCAGCCTTGGGGATGCTTCCATTATCATTGGATCCACAGCTCTTGGCCCACAGGTCTGTGATTTTCTTGCACTCTGCATCATTGTATGTGGCTACTTGAGTCTGAAGAGAAATTGATGGACTTAAGGGCTTGATCTGCACTGGGCTGGGGTGTTTTCCTTTTTTTGTAACTACTTCTTGATATAAAGGTCTTTCTTACACATATCTGAGTGTCATTGGATTTGTTTTTCTAATCAACCTGACGTAACACAGTGTTCAATAATTTCTGCATTCTGGGGCCAGACACAATCCAGGGATACATAAGGCAGTCAACTACCTAAAAGGAGAGGAAAAGAAAGAAAGAAAAGGACAAGGATCGCAGGGGAGCATGGCACTAACTCACTCAAGGGGAGGGTGTGTTTTATATTTCCACAGGAGAGGGAGAGAGGGACCAGATTTCAATCTGGTGTGTCAAGATGTGAATGAAACATACTGGCATGAAGCAGCGAATCAATAGAGAGGTCTTCAGGACAGTCCTAATACTAACTACATGAACACTCTCCCCCCCAGAAGAATTTGCTTCAGAGGACAGTACTTAAGCTTTGGCTCAGGGAGAGGGGTGCATCTGATGAGTGCACACAGGAGCAAGCAAAGAGAGATGGAGAGAGAGTAGAACACATCCTGGCCCACCAAGCCCTGAGGACGATTTTCCTGTTCAGAACAGTCAATTCAAAGAAAGGACCATAGGGCTGGCCCCACCATGAGACATGATATCACTCACTGACCCATAGCACTATGAGGAACAACACTGGAGGCACAGTGCGGGAATTGTGCCCGATCTGACTCTACCACACTGGGGCAAAATGCTAAAGACATGCAACAGAGAAGCAAGAAGAGCAAAGCAATGAAGTCCCCAGAGATTGCCAAAGATAGATTTTGGGGCCACATCAGACTGGACTGGAAAACACTCCTAAAAGGTCAATAAACATACCTAGAACTATTTATAGGTATTCTTCTTCTTCCTTCTCTTCCTCTTCTTTTTCATTGTCTTAGTTTTGGATTTTTGTTTTCTTTTGTTGTTTGGTTTTGCTTTGTTTTGTTTTTGTAATTATCATTGTCTCTGCATGTCTGTCTACATAAGATAGGATAAATAAGCTGGAGTAGAAAATAACAGGACTGATGGTTCCCAGGGGGAAAGGGTGGGAGCAGGGGAAAGGAAGTGTGTGTTAACAAACCCAGGGACAAGGGAGCAACAAGTAATCTAAAATCAATGGTGAGGCGGGAAAAGGATGATTGGTAGGGCTTGATTAAGGGCAGTGTAACCTAGAGGAGTTACTGAAACCCAAATGAAGGCTGAACATGATAGTAGGATAAGTGGAAAATAAAAGGAAATAGAGAAAAGAACTAGGAAGCAAAGGGCACTTACAGAGGTATAAATCCAGACAGGTACATATGTAAATATATTTTCATATAATAATAGAGAAATATATCTAGGTACTTATGTATATTTATATGTTAAATAATAAGGTAGCAGACAGACACTGGGCCCAAATTGCAAGAGTACTTTATTTTAAATAACCTGGCATCCTGTGATTCTCACCTTCCCAACACGATCACTGAAGACAAAAGGGTGAATAAGCAAGTAGATGGTACCCCATTAACAAAAGCTATAGTATCTAGGGTCTTAAAGTCTTGAAGATAAACAAGCATCCCACTAGTTGAGATGCAATCAAGTCCACATGGACTAAGCACACCAGCCTTTGTGATTGTGAGGTGTCAATGGGACCAAGGATCAGGCATCAAAGACCCAGAACAAAAATCATATTGATGTGAATGAGGGGAAGTGTGGAGTGAAGATCTAAAGCCCATTTGTTGACAATTGGACATCCCCTTGCAAGGGCCACAGGAACCAGTCAGAGTGCAGTAAAGCACTGATGAAGCATACAACTTTCCTCTAGTTCTTGAATACTTCCTCCCCACAACTATCATGACCCCAATTCTACCTTACAAATCTGGCTAGACTAGAACATGTACATGGGTAGAGATGATAGTTTGAAACACAGGGAATCCAGGACAGATAAAACCCTCAGGACCAATAATGAGAGTAGCAATACCAGGAGAGATAGGTGAAGGTGAGAGGAGAGTGCAGGAACCCATTACAATCATCTACATATAATCCCCTCCCAGTGGGATGGACAACAGCAAAGTGGATGAAGGAAGACACCGCCCAGTGTAAGACTTGAAGAAATAATAATAATTTATAAATTATCAAGTGTTCATGAGTGGGACAGGGAGGGGGGAAATGAGGTACTGATACCAAGAGCTCAAGCAGAAAGAAAAATGCTTGGAAATGATGGCAAATAATGTAAAAATGTCCTCAACACAATGGATGGATGGATGGATTGTGAGAGGAGTTGTATGAGTCCCCAATAAAATGATTTTTTAATTTCTCTATTCTGTTGGATCATCTTTCTTTAGAATGTATATAAATATGGATCTCTTCCAATGGATTGTCCAGGGAACTCTCTTCCAAATATCTTGGCATCAACTGGTGAATGTTTCTGGTAGATGATTAGCTTTCTGAAACACCTCAACGGGCATTCCATCAGTCCCTGGAACATTGTTTTCAATCATACCTTTGGTACAGCTTGGACTTCTTCCTTTAATACTATCAGTTCTTGATTATTTGATACCTCTCAAAATGGTTATGTATTCACAAGTTCTTTTTGGTACAGTGACTCTGTGTTTTCCTTACATCTTCCTTTGGGGATTTCTGATTGTTCAATACTTTGTGTATAGAATCCTTCAGTATTTTATTCAAGGCTTGAACTTTTCCCCTCATTCTTTCAACTAAAGATATTCTAAGTACATTTCTCCTTTTGGTCTTTATGACTCCAGATTTCTGCCTCCTTCACTAAAATAAATGTAGTTTGTGTTCTGGAGCTGCCCTTTGAAATTGTGTGGTCAACCCATTTATTTCATCATTTCTTGCATTTATCTTAGCAACACTACTTTCAAGAGGAAGTTTCAGTGTACCTTCTGACATCCCGACATCCACTTTGGTATTTTTGCTATTTCCTATATTTTTTATGACCTTTTGTTTTCTTCCTGTAGGCTGTCCTTGAAGTTATTCCCCCAGTTCATTAGATCTCATCATTAGTGTTTTATGATGTATCAAATCTGCTCGTGAGATGGTCTTAAAGTCCAAGTCAGAAATGCTCAAAGTTTTATTTTGACTCTCACGAACCTGTTTTAATTTTCTTCAGCTTCATCCTGAACTTATTTATGAGCAAACTGTCTATTTCACAGTCAGCCCCAGTCCCTGTGCTGATTAATGATATTGAGCTTCTCCATCATCCCTTCCTACAGATGTAGGAATTTGATTCAAGATGTACAATTTGATTCTGGTCTATGCAACTGGTGAGGTCCAAGTATAGAGTTGTAACTTATGTTTCTGGGGGGGGGGGAAGTGTTTCTTGTGAAGAAGTTATTGGCTTTGTCAAATTTTACCATGTGAACTCCAGCTTTGTTTATAACCCAAGGCCATGCTTCCAACTACCCTTTTGCTCTCTTTTCAACTTTTGCATTCTGATGGGCAACAATTATCTGCATCTTGAATCATATTTAGACTCAATAAATTGGTCAATTTCTTCCGTATCTCCATCATTAGCTTCAGTCGTTGGTGTCTAAATTTCACAGGCTCTGGAGAAGAGCATCATGGTTGGTAAAATACAGGTGCAGTGAGAGGACGGCCTTAGGGAGATGGATTGACACAGCGGCTACAATGATGGACCCAAGCACAGGGACAATTACTATTTTTTTGTTTTTTTTTTTAAATCATTTTATTGGGGGCTCTTACAGCTACTACAATGTTCAGTACATCATTTGTATCAAGCACATTTGCACACATGCTGCCACATACATTTCCAAACGTTTTCCACTTGAGCCCTGGGTACAAGCTCCTCTTTAAAAAAAAAAAAAAAGCTCCTCTTTCCCCTTCCCCCCCTTTTTTTAATGAATCATTTTATTGAAGGCCCACACAACTCCCATCACAATCCATACCAGCATCAATTGTATGCAGACCACATTTATACACCCATTGCCATCATCACTCTCAAAACATCCTCCCTCCCTCCAGGTCCCCAGTATCAGCTTCCTATATTACCCTTCCTCCCCCCTCCCCCTTGACCCCTTAGTAATTTTCAGATTGTTATTCTTTCATACTGTACAATGTATCCCAACACTTGCTTCCCTGTAGTCCGTGTCCCAGAGAGGAGGCTACGTGTAGATCCCTGAAGTTGGTTCTCTCTTTCTATTCCTCCATCCTTCCACCCTCCTGGTATTACCACTCCTCTTACTAGTCTTGATCGATCATCTATCCTAAGTTTCCCATGTTTTCAGCTTCACTATACATCTCCTGGTCTAGCTGGATTTATGTGGTAGAATTGGGGTCATGATAGTGGGTAGGAGGCAGCATTTGGGAACTAGAGGAAGGTTGCATATTTCATTGCTACTACCTGGTATCTTAACTGGCTCATCTCCTCCTTGTAACCCCTTTGCAAGAAGATGTCGCCTCACCTATTGATGGGCTTTGGGCCCCCAATCTGTACTGCCCCTCATTAATAATAATATAATTTTAGCTCAATGATGCCTGACACCGGATCCCTTCACTACCTCATGATCACACAGGCTGATGTGCTTCTTCCGTGTGGGCTTTGTTGCTTCTGAGCTGAATGGCCACTTGTTTACTCAAGGTTTTAAGATGCCAGACGCTGCATCTTTTGGTAGCCGGGTACCATCAGCTTTCTTCACCACATTAGCTTATGCACACATTTGTCCTCAGCGATCATATCAGGAAAGTGAGCATGCAATATTATGCTTTTTAGTTCTTGAAGCCTGATATCTCATCCCTTTGACACCTCATGATTCCACAAGCTAGTGTGCTTCTTCCACGTGGGCTTTGTTGCTTCTGAACTAGATGGCTGCTTGTTTACTTTCAAGCCTTTAAGTCCTCAGATGCTCCATCTTTTGATAGCCGGGCACCATCAGCTTTCTTTGCCACCTTTGCTTATGCACACATTTGTCCTCAGTGATTATGTCGGAAAGGTGAGCATCTTGGAATGCCAATTTAATAGAACAAAGTGTTATTGAACCGAGGAGGTACTTGAGTGCAGGTCCAATGCCCATCTGTTTTCCTACTACTAACCCTATATGTATGCACTTTAATCTCTTTCCCCATCCTCACTTATAAATATATGCCCCTATGTACATACCTGTATTTGAGCCTCTATAAATGCCCATTATCCCCCAGTTTCTTCCTCTATTTCCTTTTGCTTCCCTCTTGTCCCCTATCATGCTCAGTCTCTATTTGGGTTTCAGTATTTTCTCTCTGTTACATTAGTCTTAATCAATCCCTATTGACCTTCTCTCACTCACCTTGTCCCTGAATTTGTATCAATTGTTATTCCCTTTTTCCTGGGCTGATTGACATCACTGCCTTTCCCCCTCCTCCCCGTCTTCCATGTCCCCTACCCTGAAACCATCAGTCCTGTCGTTTTCGCCTCCAACTTCTTTGTCCAGTCTATCTTGTCTAGATAGACCTGCAGAGGTAACAATATGTACAGAAAAGGTCTCCTAAAATGGAACAACTGTTTTATTTTATCAAATAAAACAATGATAACAACAGCAAGAAACCCCCTCAATGTACTATACAATATATAACAGAATAATAAAAATAATAGCAATATAAAAACCTGTATAAAGTTCAAGGTCTGTAGTTGACCTCCTAGAGTGACCCCTGGTTGAGTCAGATGGGGTGCCAATACCCTGGCCCCAAAGTATATCCTTGGCACTCCATCTGTGACTCTACGCTCTGTTGCACACTCTTAGTGCTTTGCATTATTGTGTCCAACAGGGTATAATCTTGACCCTGCTTCTTCATCCTGGCCCTGATAGGCCTTGGGTCAGTGAAGGTAGCCATATTTCATAGTGGGGCCAGTCGGATAGTCCTCTTTGTGCATTAGCTGTTCTGAGTGGGATTATCGTCCTGAAGGCTCGGTGGGCCAGGATGCACGTCATTCTCTCTTCTTCCCCTTTCATTTGTTCTCATGTGCTCTGGTCAGGCATATCTCACTCCACAAGCTTCAGCTTCAGTGCTGGCCTTCAAGGAAACTTCCTCTGGTAGAGAGGTGGCTGCCCCTATAGTTGGGGTTGGGGTTGTGTTCTCAGGTCCCTTCACTGGTTCTCCATTCCATGCTGTCGTGCTGCATTCACATCCTGATTCTCTGGGTTTAAGTTTGGTCCCTCTTTCCCTTTGGAGATATAAACAATATGCTTCCCTTTGATGGTTTAGTGCCCCCTTCCCTTTCTACACATTGCCATCTGCCCCCCCCCCGGCCCTCCCTCCTACTTGGCTACCATATGTAGCCCTAGATTTGATCTGGCCCCTGCCATATTACCTGGGCCTTCTCCCAGGATTTTCTCTATATAGTAGCTTTTTCCTGCTGCCCCTTTTCAATTTTAAAATTATTAATTTGCATACCTCAGCGGATTCATATTGTACATGTCCTTTTGTGCTTGGCTAACTTCACTTAGCCTAATTTCCTCCAGTTCTTCCCATGCGGTGACATGCTTCATGCGTTCATCACTGCTTTCCAGCGATGCATAGTACTCCATTGTATGTATGCACCACAGCTTTTATTTTTTTATTTTTTGGGCATCACTGCTCTCCGGTGGTGGAAATAGGAGCCCCAGCCTTGCTGCTGGACCTGAACCTCCAACCCAGTGACCGCAATCCCGCCCACAACCACTACGCCACCAGGGCTCAGCCCTGCACCACAGCTTTTTAATCCATTCATCAGTTGATGGGAATATGGACTGCGTCCAACTCCTTGCAATTGTGAACTGTGCTGCGATGAACATTGGAGCACAGATCTCTGGTCATGGATAGTTGCTTGTCTCTTCTGGGTATATGCCCAGCAGGGGAATTGCTGGGTCATATGGCCGTTCAATTTCCATCTGTTTCAGATATCTCCAAATTGATCTCCATAGAGGCTGTACATACCTGCAGGTCCACCAGCAGTGTATAAGCGACCCTATCTCCCCACAGCCGCTCCAGCATTTGTTACTTTCTGACTTTTTGAATTGGGCTATCCTTGAGGGTGTTAGGTGGTATCTCATTGTTGTTTTGATTTGCATTTCTCTTATAGCTAGTGATCGGGAACATTTTCTCATACATATATTGGCCACTCTGATTTCTGCCTCTGTGAAACATCTGTTTAATTCCTGTGCCCACCTCTTCAGTGGGCAGTTAGTTTTCCTCTTTCTGGAAGCTGTCAGGTTATTGTAGATTTTAGTAATAAGGCCTTTATCTGATTTGTCATTGCCAAAGATGTTTTCCCAGTCTGTCTGCTCTCTTATTACTCTCCTGGTGAATTCTTTCGATGTGCACTGGTGTTTTATCTTTAGTATACCCCATTTGTGTCTTTAAGCCTCCTCTGTGTTTGTGTCTCTCCCTATTTCTATTAGCCTATGTAGTCCCACAGGGACAATTATGAGGATGGCCTAGGGGTAGGCAGTGTTTCTGTTATGTATAGGGACACTCTATGTTAGAACTGACTCAGTGACATCTAGCAACAAGGAAGATGAGTGTTGTAAGTAAATGGTATTTTAAATGCATTGATGACAATTCTTAAAGATTAGACAGGCAGTCTTCCTAGTATTGAGTTCCACACTAAGCTTTGGCTATTGACTTGGCAGTGGGAAGGAAAGCATCATGGGGGATCTGGATCTCACATGAAAAAGGAACTGGTGAAAGTCAGAGAAGAGAGAGAGTCAGAAAGTTAAGAAGAGAAAACTGGTAGATGGTGGACAAAGGGGATGTTCATATAGAAGAATGTTCATATTGAAGAATGTTCATATAGAATGTCATAATTTCATTCAGAAATTGGATACATTTTCTGTAGCTTCTGAGGCAGAAACAGACCAGGAGGTAGAAAGTTTAGGGAGGCAAATTCAGTTTGTTATACAGAAAAAAACTTTGTAAAAACTGTGCAAACTCCAGTATTTGACTAACGGGGTCTAGGAAAATAACAATAATAATCATTTATCAAGGGGTCACAAGGGCGGGAGGGAGGAAAGGGAGGGAAAAAAGAGGAGCCGATACCAAGGGTTCAAATAGAAAATCATGGTGGAAACTTATGTACAAATATGCTTGGTACAATTGTTGCATGGATTGTTATAAGAGCTATACAAGCCCCCAATTAAATGATCCTAAAACAAACAGACCTCCAGAATATCAGAAAATAAAATTACAAGCTCTGAGGAGTGGTCCAGCAGAAGCTGATCAGTGATATGGGTCAAGAGGAGTTGCTACCTTCAATACACACACACACTCACACACACACTCACACACACTCACACTCACTCACATATACACACTCACACACACTCACACTCACACACACTCACTCACTCACCCCCCACACACATACACACACACACTCACTCACACACACACACTAACACACACTCACAGACTCTCACACATACATACACACACTCACACACACTCACACACACTCTCACACACTCACACACTCACACACACTCACACACACTCTCACACACTCACACACTCACACTGTGGACCTTTACCCACACAAACACATCTACCTACCTGAAACATACTTCTTTCCTAGAGAAGTGACAATTCCTAACCATAGGAAAGCAAAACAAGCCGTCCCCTGGCCACCCTATTGTAGAGATGCCATTGTCGGTGGACAGTGAGTCAGTCCTGACGCATGGAAAGCTGTGTGCAGCAGAGCAGACTGGACGGGACCTGCATGGTTTCACAATTGCCCACATACCCTAGAGCCCTTCGGTATGTTGACTCTTTAGGGGCTTTTTGAAAGTCCCAGTGGTGCCGTGGTTAGAAGTTCTCAGCAGGGTCTAACTGAAAGGACAGGAATGCAAATCTACCAGCAGCACCACCCCCCCTCACCCCCCCCCACCATGGGAGAAAGAGGTGGCAGTCTACTTCTGGAAGACTCCATTCTTGGGAGCTCTCAGGAGCTGTTGTGCTCATCCTCGAAGCTCACTCTGAGCCTGCATGGATGCCGCAGCACTGGGCTTGGTTCAGTTTAGGCGACTCATCTTCCAGTATGATAGTCTTCTCTGCTCTCTATGGCTCTCACCAGCTAAATTTCAGAACTAGACCGCCAGTTCTTTCTTCCTCATCTGCCTTAGGCAGACAACTCTGCTGAAACGTGTTCACTGTGGAGGGCCCTGCTGCTTTGTGAAATCCCAGTGGTGTCGCTTCCAGCGCTAGAGCCACGCTCCGGCTTCCACAGACGGACAGACGGGTGGTGGGTGGCATCATTATTGGCAGACATGAGAACAGCAGTAATACAGGCGCCGACTCAGCAAGCATGTCCTGTCCGCCCACAGACTTGGTGAGACGGAGAGTCTGCATCGGTGGACAGAGGAAGCTAACAGAAACAGGGTGCTGGCCTAGCATCCCACAACCTCCTGCCCCTGATTTCATCGTGTCTGAAAAACCCTTGTTGGAAGCACTCTCTGCCATCCGAGACTTTGGGTGGTTTGTGTGAATGGCCATCGGTCCCAGGAAGGAACCTTGCTGAGGGCCAGTCTGCATGGCCTGGTTTCCTAGGTTTACCAACCCACCAACAGGGTGACACAGGGACCCTGAAATGTTGCCTCCTCTCAGCCGATCTCCCTGGACCTTCCAGCTTTCCTCTCCCTTGGTTGGGAGAATGCCCATGCCCACCTCACGGATCCTTATGGTTGCCCTCCATGCCCGGCCACCCTCTGTTTGTAGACACCTCCTGTCTGTGTCCTGGGGGTACTGCTCTGGAGCAGAATCGCCCCCTGCCTGCTCCATGGAGGAGATGTTGGAACCAGGGTCCAGGGCAGGGCCAGAGACTATGGCCTGTCTGAGACCAGTGCTGAAGGTAAACCATGACCTACAGAAAACACACACACACACACTTGGATGATGTACCAGAGAGAGCTCCCAGCGGAAACCCTGTGCTGGATGCAGGTGTGCACAGCCAATGCTTTGTGGTCCCTGTCTGATGCACTCCATCCCTGCATGTTCAGTGGCAGATGTGGGGGACAGCTCTGTGACATCTCAGACTCACCTGGACAGTGTTCTGCCAGAGGGGAGGTGAATGTCTTTCTGATTTCTTCTTTCTGATTCACCCTCCAGTCTCAGGGTCCTGGAGAATCACCAGGAGATCCTCTGAGACTCAAAGCTTGCCGGGCCACTCCTTTCATGGCAGTCATAGCAATTGCAACATGAATGCTAAGGAAAGGCCCTTCTCAAGGCCTGTCAGGCTGGGTTCCACTCGGCTCCTCCTGGATTTTACCTCCATGAGCTCATCTAATGTGCGCAGTGACAGTACTCCAAGAAGAAGATGCAGCAGGAGAAAGAGCAGAGACTTTATGCAACTTGTCTAAGGTTATGCCACCGCCCAGTCTGGTTTGACTGCCGGGCTTTCTCAGTGAGGTTTGCATTCCTTAGTGAAGTGGGTTAGGTGTTATTCTGCAAGGTCAGCAGTTTGAAACCACCAGTCCCTCGACAGGAGAAAGGCGAGGCTGTCTGCTCTCATCAAGATATTTGCACCCTGGAAACCCACAGGAACAGTTCCACCCTGTCCTACAGGATTCCAGTGATTTGGACTTGCTGAGTTTGTTTTGTTTCTCCATCCCACATGGGTTTGTCAGTCATTCTAACAGCTACATGCACCAGGAGGAGCATCCAGCCTGACATTGACCCATGGATTTGGGACTGCTGCCACTATATCTCTATGCCCTTGAGAAAAATTGCCCCCTCTCTCTGAATAGGTATGTGTGTGTGCCTATGTATCAAAGTCTATTCAACAGGGCTTTGCTTTGCCACAAGTTTTTGAAGTTACCTGCTTCCCTGATGGAGAGAACCCAGTAAGCCTGGTGCAAGCAGGGAGATGGAAGTAGGGACCAGGGACTCAGGTCTATTGCCTCCTCTGCACAATAGCATAAGTAGTAAATGCTGTCTTGGGGGGCTGGTGTGAGGGTCAATGGAGACAGGCAGGAGAATGTTCTCTGGGACCTCTAAGGCACTGTGCAGCTTTGAGTTCTAGTGCTGTTGAAAGGGGGGGGGGGTCCCATGGTGCAAGTTTTTCATAGGTCAAGGTTAACCTTCTGGGTAGCTGCCCTCACTCACTCACTCACTCATTTATTCAACTCATTCACTCATTCATTTATTCAACTCATTCACTCCCTCATCACTTACTTATTCAACTCATTCACTCACCCATCTGTTCAGTTCATTGACTCACTCATTTACTTATTCAACTCATTCACTTACTCATTGGTTCAATTCATTCACTCACTCACTTACTTTTTTCCCCTCCCCCTCACCCACTTACTTATTCAACTCATTCACTCACTTACTCACCCACTTACTTCTTCAACTCATTCACTCACTCACTCCCTCCTCTCCAGCAAGGGCCCATTAAGTACAACTTCAATGCATATATGCATCCATAGGGAGCCCCACTGACTTGACCTTCCTATCTCCTATCACAGATTATATGTTTTCACCACCCAATGCTTATTTTTAAAGTTGAAGGTGAATGGAAATATGGAAATCAGTTCCAACAAAAGCCTTAACGTTATTCCACACTCTCTGTCAATTTTGACCCATTGCAGGTGTGCAAACTCAGAGCCAGAGGGCTGCTTGTTCAGTGCACTCCCTCCTGAGGTACCCCTGGAAAGCAAGGGGGCTCCTTTCCATGATAGCTTTGATGGAGGCACACACTGCTTCCCCAGGGCACCAAGGACTCCATGAACACAGTATTGCTACTGCCTCTCCTTGTGTAACTCTCCAGCCACCACAGATGGATGGATTTGTCTGCTGCTTCAGAAAATGTGAGTTCATCTTCTCTCCTGTCACTTGTCTTAGAAAGAGCAGATAGCATAGAGACCAAGAAAATCATCTGTAATCTGAGGACCAGCAAAGGACTTGTGCAGGAGATGGAGCCAAAGCTTCCATGTCTCATCCTATTGTTTCTGCCACTTGTCATTAGCCTTCTGTCTCTGGTGTGCCCTCACCACAAAATCGATGACCAATATTACCTTATAAACATCGACCCCAGAGGTGGGGGAGAAGGCTAAACAAACACAAAAACCAAATAAAAATATTCAGCTCTTCTGTCTTGTACTCACAGAGCTAACAAAGAAAGCAGCAGGTGGTCTCTTTCTTAGATCCCAAAGCAAATTTCTTCTGTGTGTCACATGAAAACAGAGTATTGAGAGAGAATTTAACTTGCAGTGGAAAGAAGGGTATTGATAACTCACCCACCCCCATTCCGAACTTTAGATTTTTTTTTTTTGACTCATGAAGACATTGATTTACCTCTCTACTGAACCATCCTGTGCCATTAAGTACTGGGGGGAAGCTGTTTTGTGATCTCAAAGAAATAGTCACTCCCTGCTTCCTTAAGTTGTGAGCTCCAGCCTTCGTATTAACATACCTGAATCTCTTCTCTCCGTGCTATCATTGACTGCTTTGGGAAGAACTCCAGAAAGTTCTTGCCAAAAGAAGTGGAAAAGAAAAGTCTGTTGTTGTGAAGATCAAGGAAAAGAAAATTATGAGGAAATTTCTTCCCTCAAGATTGAGAAGCTTCTTGGCAGACACCCAGGCACCACATTATCTCTGACCAGGGATGTCTTAGGTAAGAAGTTCCGCTTCTGCAGTGCATTTGTGTCTTCATTCGGTTCGGTTGACCCCATAGGTGAGGGTGCTCCACGAGGCTTCTCTGGAGGAAAGGACAGCTTAAAATTTATGACAGCTTCCTGCTATCTGTGTAGAGCATTTACAGTGGAAGATGACATCATAGAACTGTTACAGGAAGAGTTTGCGAAGTCTGAAAATGCTCCTGAGGCCAAAAGGAAAGAATCCAGCCCATGATTAAAAGCTGCTTCCCCTCTCCCTTCCTTCTGTAGTGTTCTACCTCCTTTAATTCCCCCTCCTTTTCTTCCTCCTGCCTTTTCTCCGGATCCTCTCTTGGTTTCTCAGAAGAGGACTGGTGATCCCAAAGAAGACATCTCTATTTTGAAGTAGAGACATTGGGCTTCTTGCCTGGGATTGAGGCACCGAAGGAGACCATTTGTCCACTGGTGTCTGTTGATGGAAGGTTAGAACCATCAGGTCTGTCCAGTCCAGTCTGCCTCTGGGGGATCCTTCTGTGTCCCAGTAGAACTGTGTTCCAGAGAGTCTTCAAGTCGATCACTTCTGGGATGGCTCGGTCACCTGTCAGCTTTTCATTGCATTCGGATCCCACCACAAGTCCTCCAGTTTTTGTAAAAAAAGGATTGACTCCAAGGGGCAACTATTGGGATTTCACTTATCTGAAGCAGCAGCAGAAAGGAGAGCGTGAACTGCAATGTGTGGTGTCTGGGCTCCAGGAACAACTGCTTCCTTTATCATGAGAGCAGAACTGGCTGTGCCCAGGTTACCCTGGCTGAACATTTTGATCATTGATTCTCTAGAAGAATCCTGATCAAGAGAGGGAAACGTGCAGAACATAATGGCAAATTCTCAGAAAGTCTGGAGTTGTCAGGGCTCAAGGGAACTGCAAACGATGACTCTAAGCCTTAAACGGAAACTCTCCCTGCAGTCCTCCGACAACCAAACAGTAGTTTAACTTCACTAGGAAAAAAAAATGTTTGCCTTGGGCATATGCTTTTTTCAAACCAGTGTTCTGATCCAAGGGGTAAGAGAAACTCAAAAGATGAACTAAGTACTGGGGGGGGGGGGGGGGTTAGTGGCTTTATGTTAACCGGGAGGGGCAACTTAGCAAGAAGGTGAGCACAGAGGCACAGTTCAAAGGGTGTCGCCAATGCCATTGTATTGAACAACAGTTGAAACTGTTGCTTGACTTGGTGCGTGCTTTGCTGTGCATCTTGTCAACAATTGCAGCAAAGTAAATGAGATTTTAAGATGGAAAGAATTTAAAAGAAAGCAAAAACAGAGGCAAAAAAGGATCAACAAATACAGAAACCAAACGCAAACCAAACCACCTGGTCCACAAATCAATAAAACGTAGATGTGGTTTCTTTGGGTTCAAGGCGTTTTTCTCCAGGTGTGAAATTGATACTTTGGTTTGTGTGAGAGAGTGGACATTGGATGAAATTAACAAGCAAACCTACCACCCTCTTGGCTGGCAGCTGAGGGCGCCCACCACGGGCACCGCCTGTGGGCTCATGGTTCTGTATCGGGCTGCCATCCAAAAGGTCATCAGCTCAAAACCCCAGCAACTGTGCAAAGCAAAGATGAGGCTTTCTGCTCCTGTAGAGAGTTTCAACCTTGGAAACCCACAGGGGTAGTTCTATGCTCTCCTAGGGGCTTCGTGGGCATCGGAATCAACTCAATAGCAGGGAGGGGTTTGTTTTCTTTTTTGATAGACTCCCAAAGGAGTCCTGGTGGTGCAGTGGGTCACAGAGTCGGGCTGTTAACCTCTAGGTCAGCAGTTTGAGCCTACCAGCCACTCTTCAGGGGAAAGACCAGGCTTGATGTTCCCATAAAGACCAGGGAATGAGAGGGAGCAGTTCTCCTCCAGCTTTATTCCCTGTCGTTGAGGCGATTCTGACTCCTGTCGACCCTCTATGACAGAGTAGAATGGCCCCCTGTGGGTTTTCAAGACTATAACTTTTTATGGGAGTAAAAAGCTTCTCTGCCTCCCGAGGCCTAGTGGTATGGAATGGCTAACCCTGTGGTTCGTTGCCTAACAAGTAACCAGAATGCCTCCAGGCCTCCTACAGGGTCACTGTGAGTCAGAATGGACTTGGTGGCTTCTTTGGTGGGTTGTGCTTTGTGAGGACTCCTAGGGTCACAGAGAGAACAGGGAAAGGTTAGGTCAGGAAGGAAGACGATGGGGATGGTTTAGCACTTACTGTCTCTTGAAGTGAAGTAGTCCTGGTTGATGTGGTGGGTTAGGAGTCGGACTACTGACTACAAGGTCAGTAGCTCAAAACCACCAACAGATCCACAGGAGAAAGAAGAGGCTTGCTGCTACTGCAAAGAATGGACAGTCTTGGAAACCCATGGGGCCGTTCAGCCCTGTCCTCCAGAGCTGTTAGGAGTTGAAAATGACTCACTAGCAAGGAGTTTGGTTTGAATGTCTTAGAGTCTCATCAGCACCCATAGCTGGGACAGCGTGGAGGGTGGCATCCTCTTTGATCCTCTAGGTGCTTCCCTTTGAAACCACACCTGGCAGGAATGTGGCATTCCTTAGTACAGGCACTGAACATACCTGCCTTTGCTTTAGGGGATCGCTGTTCTCTTTAAAGAACAGTGTCTCTAATGGAAAGTAGCCCTTACATTGACTACAAAAGTGTCCTAAATTTGTCCTTTCTGTGGGCCACCTTCCCCACCCCCACGCCTCTCCTTTCTTCTGGTTTCTAAAGGTTATCATTGCCCTAGGAATCTAACCAAAGGCTGCATTTAATCTCAGCTCCAGGACTTTCTGACTGAGGAATGTGGGGAATCCACAAGATACTGAGATGGAACGCTCTCAAGTACTTCAAACCCCAAGCCCCGCTCACTGCCACCAAGTGGATGCCTACTGATAGCGACCAGAGAGGAAGAGGTGGAGTCACCTCTGTGAGTGTCCAGGACTGTGACCCTTTGGCGGAATAGAATTCCCCATCCTTTTCTCTCCCCATTCTTTTCACTTCAAAAGACTTTGAAAACATTGATGCCACCTATTTCAATGAGGTGACATATCTTAAACTGCTTTGTAAGTTGAAAAGTGTGGTCAATGTTTAGGTTTGACTTCTTCCCAAATTGGCTTGGGTTTCAGCCTGCCCCAACTCCAAGGGGGGGAGTGGTTATTCTAAGAGCGAGCATTGAGGTCAATGCTTCTCAGTCCACACAGAGGCTGTCTAAACGCCTTTCTTAAGGGCATCTCGGTACTGGGAGAGAGACAGGGTTTCTTCAATGAAGCAACAGTGAATAGTTCTTCTTGGGATTGACTGAGTCAGGCTGCAGAGGATTATTCTGAGGGGGGAAAGTCTTGAACAAGTACACTAACGTGCGCTTAGCTGTTTTAAGAAAGTTTCTTCCAAGGATGCTTAGATTGTAGTCTTACCTAAATGAGCTGACTAGACATTTAACCACACATCCTGAAATTGAAACACCTTGGAAAAATCCTACTGGGGTGAAACACAAGCTTCCTATTTTGGCTTTATCAATGATCAATATCTATTTAGTTGTTGGTGGATTTCAGTTTATCTATCTATCATCTATCTATCACCTACGACACTAGGAGCCCTGGTGGGTGGTCATTAAGCCCTTGGCTGTTAATGGAAAGGTTGGCAATGTGAACATACCTTCTAGCTCCATGGAAGAAAGGCCTGGTGATCCGCTTGCATACAAAGCACAGTCAAGGAAGCCCGATGCAGCAGTTCTACTTGGCCACGTGTGGTTGCTCTTCAACCAATAAAATCACAGCATCCTAAGAACACCCACTCCAGCTGTGAGACATTGCTAAATAATGTTTGGTGGAAGGAGCAATTTGGATGGAGGGGTCAGAGTTGGCGAAGTCTGGCCAGGCCTGCCTGGTTCTGGGAAACCCTGGGACATCAGCAATGGGAAGAAGGCGCTGGAGAAGGGATGTCCAGGGCCAGATTGGAGTCATGGTGGAGGAAAGAAAAGGCATCTGGAGTTTGTGATTTGTTATTTTCTTTTTGGCGAAGGCACCTTAGCACCATGACTGGTTGAGAAATTGAGGCTGGGAGAGGTTGTAGTTCCTTGTTGGTGGTAACCCAGCATGTCAGTGGAGTGACTGGGAGGTCTGGTTGCATGGGGGAATTTCTCACTCTAGTAGAAGCTCCAGTCATGCCAAGATAAAGAAAGCAGGATGGGGAGGCAGACTCTCCTGGCTTGCTTACAAGTAGGCAGTAACAGTGGGATGGAGAAAGCCATTGGGGTCACTCAAGGTCACAGGCAAAATCCAAAGAGAGAGGAGCCTCCACGTTCCTCTAGAGGAGGAAGGCATCCTCTTACTGGCGTGAAGTCAGGGAAAGCTGAACGGAATGTGGGTGGAGTTCACATCATAAAAAAAAAAAAAAATACTACCTTGATGGGTAAAGATTTATTGAGTGATCACAATGTGCTGGGCATATAAATAGAATTCACCCTTGCCCTTAGGGAACCCAGAATAAATCTCCTGACTTACAGCTACAAAGTTTCATGCCAGACTAGCTGTTTTAGGGCCACACTTGGGCCAGAAGTCTATGGAGCCCGGCTGAAATATGTGGCCTGGAAAGACATCTAGACTGGAGACAGCAGTCTGTCTGCCATCTCCTGGGGCTCCTTCCTTTCTTTCTGCCAACTGTGTGAGCTATTGTGGGTTACTTAACCCCCTTGACCATCAGTGGCCTTTTCTACTGAACAAAGTTGCTATGAATTGCCAAGAACTATATGTTCGCAAGATACCTGGCACATAGTAGATACCCGACACAGGGGCTAACTGGTGTCAGGTCTGCCTGTGATGCCTGGTGTTCCCATGCACCATGGAATGAAATTCTGTGTGGTCCTGTACAAGTGGTTGTAGAGCAGATCATTTTCATCCATAGGGTTGTCATGTGCTGATTTTCTGAAATAAATCACTAGACTTGCCTTCTTCTGGAAGTTTCCCTGAAACCTGTTTAGCATCTTAGCAACAAGTAAGCTTGAAGCATTGACAGACGGATGGTGTTTATGGATGAAGTGCTCAAACACAGCTCGAAAACTGATCAAACACAGATCTTCTCCATGAAAGGCCAGAGCCATACCTTGGAATCACTCCTGCCTCCAGCCACACTTGTACACGATGTTGCTGTGAGGTCCCACAGAGTCAGGTGCAGGCCACACTGACCCCCTGTACAACAGAAGGAAACTCTGCACCATCTGCACCTTCGTCCTCTATGCTTGAGCCCCTGGGTGCAGTCACTGTGTCAATCCGGCTCATCAAGGGTCTTGTGTTTTTTCACTGCCTCGCTGCCTTAGGGACTGGTCCTTTAGGGACTGGTCTTTCTTGACAACATATCCAAAGTACCCGAGAGGAAATCTCGCCATTCTTGTCCCCGTGAAGCACTGTGACCATTCTTCTTCCAAGTCAGATGGGACTGTCCTCTTGGCAGTCAACAGTTCTTTCAGTATTCAGTATGGCCATATAAATCTTCCAGTCCTCCACCACCTAATACACCCGAACTCGGCTCCCCGCTGCTTACCATCCCCCTTAGCATCAGCCTATCTCCCAGCTTCTCTTCTGCTACCCCTTGTTCACTAAATGGCTAACATGCCACGGACATTCATTTCCTTATGCCTCGTCAAAGTCTTCCCCTTCCTTCACAGCTTAGAGCAGCGATTCTCAAAGTAGGCTTCCTGGCCCCTGGAGAGTTCCAAAGCTCTTTCGTATGTCTTCTGCTCAAAGTTATTTCAGCACAATGCTGTCATTTGCCCCCTTTTCCCCTTTTTATCACTGTGAGGGCATTTGTGCTAACGGGACAGAAACAATGGAGGCTGACAGACAAACAGTCGTACTCAGCCCTGGTAGTGAAAGAGAAAGCCAGTTTCTCTTAAAACAAAAACAAAAACAGAAAACTTCCCTGCCACAGAGTCCATTCTGATCTATGATTTTTTAGACTAAGTCTTTATGAACGGAAACCTCGTTTTTCTCTCTCTCAGAGTGACTGGTGGGTTCAAACTGCTAACCTTATGGCTAGCAGCCTAACACATAACCACTATGACACCAGGGTTTTACTTAACAATGTTCTCAATGAAAATTTAAACATATTCATTGGAGTAAATCTTGACCTTGGAGTACACATCATTTTCATATTTTCCATGATGAAATGGACAACACATATCCAGCACGCTTGCTGTGTGAGGACTGATGTTCAAGGGTGTCTAGAGGAAATCATTTGTGCCAGTGAGCTGTGGTCTGATCTTTCTCGAGGAACAGCACCTTTCTTATAAACAACAACCGGTGGCCAAACTATGGGGATTTGGCAAAGGTTTGTTGAAAAGTGAACAAATGAGCCTGCCACTTTAAGAAAAACAATTGGTAGTGTTTGCTGCCATGTGCTACAATTTGGGCTTTCCAGCATAAAATAAAATAAAATAATAGAAATTTGTAGAATTTATATCTGCTACCCTGAGCTTGGTAACATCTCAATAATTTCAGGTTTGCATGACAAGATCCACAGCAATATTAGCAAACGTGAGTCTTCTAAATATTGTATGTCAAAATTTCACAGATACAAAATTCCCAAACAACCTGTACCTACTGTTATAAAAACATGTATGGGTAAAAGATTCAGTCAGAGTTCTTGATAGAACAATGAATCATAAGGTAAGACATAACAAAAGCTAACTAGTGTGATTTCAGATGGATTCCACCTCGCAGCTGACATTCAACAAATTACTGTTTGTGGAATTTGGTGTCATAACAAAGGAAAAATGTCCACTATGTTCTGAATTATAATCCTATTAAAATATTCCTCCTTTTCCCACATACGTATATGATAAGGCTAGATCTTATTAACATAAGGAGAGGCTTCAAAAATGTCATGAACTTCTTGTTCCATTTTCCCACGAATTTTTCGAAGCTCCCTTGTATATTTCCATCCAGATATAATGTTATTAGAAGAGAATCCAACAGTCTGCAAAGAAATTTACAAAATATCACTTTCCTCCCTAGTTTTCTTTTGTTTTAGAAAATGTTTCTTTTTCGTAAAAGGCATTAATAGGTCCATCTACCCCCCCCCCAACTTTATAACACTGCTGGCAAGTATACTGATATAAATATTAAATATCAGAGTAAGATTTACTTTTTTAAAGGTCTATTTTGGATTCGCACACCATAGCTTCTTTTTGCTATTTTTTTAAAGGGATTGATAAGTATGTTCAACATTTCAGAGTTTTAGCTTCTCATTTGCTAAGTCTTTCTAAAAAAACCCCACATAAACAGAGGCCCCTTTGGGGCTGAGCCCTGGTGGCCTAAATAGTTGAGTGCAGGACTGCCACCCGTGGGCTTGGTGGTTCAAATCCAGCAGCAGCTCTCAGGAGCAGCACTGGGTAGCTCCCACGACCACCAGAGGCAGTGATCCCCCCCCCCCCAAAAATAAACAGAGGCCCTGTGGGGACCTCAGGGATTCTCACCCAGGCACTCTGCCCATGGAGGCATCAGTCACCTGTGTGGTGACCGGGACCTAGAGGCCACAGAAGCAGGGTTGGCGCCGACCTCCTGAGACTGCTGGTGATGGCAGCAGTGAGGGCGAATGGATGCTAGAGACGGGTGTAAGATGATGCAGACATCTTCAATAAGTTTAAAGAGGTTTTTCTCTCCCTTCCTTCCACGTGTGGCTGTACATATCACGAACACAAATTCCAGTTCATTCACACGTTTGAGATGCCATATGCTGACTCTGAGCAGTAGCTGAGGTATAAAAAGCAGGGAAGTAGGGAGTGAAAACACCAAACAGAACAAAAACAGGCTCCCGTGCACACCCACCACGGCTCACCCAGTAGAACTGCTTGGGACTGAGAACAGCTTGCTCAAGGCTGATGCGTCTCCGATCCCATATGGAGCTGACATTTTTCTCACGGCGTGGCATTCTCTCGCCGCTCAGCAGCTAGCAGCTGCTCCTTCTTCACCCAGATTTCTCAAGTAAGGGGTTTGCTCAGCTGCCAGCAAATCCCGCCATTTCTGAAGTGCGGCAGGCCCCCCTCCTCCTCCCCCCACCCCACCCCATGCTGGAATATTTGAGTTCTTGACATCCCGCTTCCCCGGGGAATGAGCATAAGGGTCAGGTCTCCTTTGGCCGATGAAGATGCCGCTGCTCAGAGCTTGGAATGATAACCTAAAGAGTAACTGTAAAGATGAAGTCGAGGCACAGAGAGATGGACAGAGGAAACGGACGGGACAAGGGAGAGCAGAGACAGAAGTAGCTTTAGGAGTGGATACGCGGCTGGAAGAAGTTCGTGACCTAGACTAACAGCCAGGGGTTCGGGTTTTTAAGGGGCGGCGGAGAGTGTGGCAATTAGCATATGGGTCTGGACATCTGAGAATCGCTTGTCAAGTCCTTGTGGCTTTCTTTGGACCCAGAGTATCTGGTCTCACTGTTTATTTTATCTGGCGCCATCTGCCATTGACCTTCAGGGATGCGCAGGGAAGCATTGGTGGGGTGTGGGGGTGGAGCTCTGGCTTACTTCAGCCCAAACATTCCAGACTTTTTAGTGATAAAGGGGCATCGATATCTGATTACTTCCTGCTGGTGGAGTGATGGGGGGAGGGTTTGGGCCAGTATTGGCAGGTAGGGAGCTCTAAGATGTAACAAGAGTTGGTTAGCCGTTACCGTATTTGTCGGACCATAAGACAAATCCCCACCCCAAAGTGGGGGGAAAACGAGGGTGCGTCTTATGGTCCAAAGGTGTGGTACCCCAGAACATTTGTGCATGATCCCATGTGCCCGCTTACTGTCCACTGCTGTTTGCATGCTGTGGATTGCTGTGCATTCCGGGGAAGTCCCGCCTCATGAAGTGTCCAAGTCAGTCAGGTCACATGATTGGCACAGCGCATGCCTCAAAGTGATGATGGTTCTTAACATCGCTGTTGAGTTTATGTTGTTAAATATTATCATGTTCTGCTTTATTTTAATAAATATTTTCATATACGTGTACTATTTGAATATCAGAATATTTTTTTTCTTGTTTTCATGTTCTAAAAACTGGGTGCATCTTATGGTCCGAAATATATGTTAGATTGGATATGTCTTTCACACATTCTTGATGGAGCTTAAAAAGACAAAGGGCTAAAAGTAACAGCAAGCAAATTATTGCCAGTGGCATGACCCTGGACATAACGGGGTTTGGGAATTAGGAGGCGGTTCCTGCATTGCTCCAGCAGCGACTTATGATTTCTTTGGCCATGGTTTTTAGCACCTTACTATTTTGCTCAACCACTCCTGTCTCATTAATATAGAAGCATGCATATACTTTCTTTGTCTGCTCCTACCAGATCTAATGCACAATGGTTTTGAAGAGTTACCTGTGCCAGGGAGGTCAGCTGTCACAGTAAAGAGGTGACAGAACCTGAGGTGGGGTTCATGACTAGCTCGAGTTGTTTGTTAAAGTTTTGTGTTTAGAACATGCTGTGCTCTAAGGTTCTACCAGAAATCTGTGCCGCTGCCAGGAAGGAGGCAATACTGAGATTTACTAGGACAGGTAGGAAATAAGGCTAAGCTTTGCTTGACCAGCCCTGATTTATTATCATGATAACTGACCTCTTGAGTTGTGGCTGCAGAGAGGCTCCTGAGACCAGGATGGATTAGACAGGCTACTCCTCTCTACCTTTGGGTGGGGAGTCACAGACAGTACCTGGAAAACAAGGGCCTTCTGTGGAAAAGTTTACACATTCAGTTATTTGCTCAGCCGGAGTTGGTATTTGTCTGTCTTTTATGACCTGGCATCAATTTAGAGTAAACCCTGAGTGGTGAGGTTGAGGCACAGGTTTGAATAGATAATAGTGGAATGAGATAATGGTGCCTTGGAGGGAGAGAGACTGTTAAGGAGTTGGGAATTACTGGGTGTAGGGGGAACAGCTTCATTAATGAGGCACAGCTCCTGGTAACAATGAGGACTATAGGACCAGTTTCTGCGGTTGTGTGAAAGAAGAGGAAGGAGCAGAAGTGCTGTGAGACCAGAAGGAAGGTGCAAGGAGGCCCTTAACATATTTAAAATGTTTTCTTCCTAACAGAGGGACTGGACACGAAGAGATTAAAAGGAAGGAATGAGTAAAGGGCTAGGTTATGTAGGGCAGATAGGCTTGCCATCAATATTCATGACAGAGATTGAGGAAGGACTGCCTAGCCCTGAAAATGAGGGCAGGTCAGAAAATATAGCTTTTGTGTAAGAAGGACATTTGCTCACACAATACCTTGAGCAATACCCTAGACTTGGCAAGGGTGATGGGGGCTCCCAGCAGGGGGCTCCTCAGCCTTTGGCCAATTCCTGTAGGGACAACGTTGAGTCAAGAATTGGAAGGAGAGTTCCCCCCCGCCCCCAGAGGACTGTTGCTTTACCAAGTACAGTCAGACTTCCAGTATCTGCTTTGACCACACACAGGGCAGGGTTTGATTAGAGCTTTAGGCCTGGGGCACTCCTTTGACCAGTGCCCTTCTTTTTGGCACTTGAGGTTGGCACCAGTTGACAGTTGTTTCCGTACACCCTTGCCCCATGCTGTCCCTTTGGGGGCAGCAGGATCACCAGTCTCAGGTCTGCTACTAAGACTTGGGATTGAAAATTTAACTTCTGCAAGAACCAGTCATCACGGATTGATTCTGTCTGCTTCTTGTGGCTGTTAAAAATCTTAAATGCCATATTCACTAAATCTTGCACCAAGGTTTAAGGGTATTTCTCCACTGTTTAAAGTTTTTTCATGTCAAATATCAATTAAGTGGCTTTAAAAGGTGGCTGAATTCTCATTAGGCTTTTGAGTGTGCTCCCTAAGTTTATTAAAATTAACTCCCTATATGGGAAATGGCCTGAAGCCCAGCTGGGACACACTGAAGCATTTTATCATGGCAGGCGCATTTGTCCCTACCTGCTTGATTGTTGATTTGATAGCCTTAACCAGGTTTTTGCCTCAGAACTGCGTAGGTCAGGGTCAGTTAAATGAACTGGTCATGGTCATGGCGCTGCTGAGCAGGGAGAAAGATGTGTTCCCTCCTATCTACCTGAGTTAGTCTGGGTAGATAGAGGAACAAATTCATGGAGACACTCATATGTATATAAGGAAAAGATTTTTATACAAAAGTAACTGAATATTGAGAAAACACCCCTACCCCGTCCAGTCCAAGGTCAAAAGTCGATATAAGCCCATGTGTCATATGCCGATCTATAAAGTCCTTTCAGACTCATGCAACACATGCAATGACGCCAAGTGCAGAACGATCACAAGCCAGTGGGTGGAAAGTCTTTGGATCCCATGGTGTTGTAAGCATCTTAAATCTGGGAGGAGTCTCCACGTGACTCTTCTAGGTCCAGGTTTCTTGCTATATCAGGGTAGGTCCATGTAACTCCTCCTCAGGGATGTCTCACAGGGAGCCAGCCTTGTCAGTCAAGTCTTTCAGGCAGCAAGTGTTGTCAGTATAGTCGCCAAGGAAGTGAACTGAGAGAGATAGTGTCTCCTGCCTCCAAGAAGGATGTACCAGGTTTCCCAGAATTCTCAGCAGAAGGTCATGCCCACACAGAGGTCTCATTGGCTATCTCCAGATTGACAGGCGAGACTCCACCCCTACACTCTTCATCCTCAAATTATCACCAGAGTAGGTGACTCCCACATTGCCCTTCCTCTTTGAGGCTGCCCCTCCACTGTATCAAGCCTGATGTCCTTCTCCAGCAGCTGGTCTCTCCTGACAGCTCTAAAGTAGGCTAGATGAAGTCTCACCATCCTTGTCTTTCAGGAACGCTCTGGCTGTCCTGCATCCAAGACAGATTGATCTGTTCTTTGACAGTCCATGGTACTTTGTATATTCTTTGAAGAATTAAAATATTATGGGGATTTCCCCCCATGAACTTTCTGAAACCTCCTCCTGTTTAAGTATATTCAGATTAATATAACGGTTGAGTGCTGCCCCTGTGACAGACGCCCTTCTAACACCACTTACATAGACAACCTCATAGCAATTCCACCAGGAAGCTCAACTCTCACTCCGATGTCAGAGAGGGGGAAACTGAGGTACAAGAGAGATTCACTGCTTGACCCAGTTAGCAGCTTTCCAAAGCTGTGATATGGAATACAGAGATGTCACTCCAAAATTCATTCTCCTTGTGGCAGTCATGTGCTTATGTTAATTTCATGATTGAGATGTAGGTGGGGAGTCTAGCCTGTTAATCTGGAGATAGCCATAGAGTAACCAATGAGGCCTCTCTGTGGGCCTGGCTTTCTCCTGAGACTTCTGGGAAATCTCGCGATATTTCCCTCGTGAAGATGAGAAGCTATCTTCCCCAGTTGTTGGGAGTTAGTCTGAGAGATGATGAATGATGGACAAGACAAGATGGCAGCGTCTGAGAAGCTGGAGGAGCTGGTGGAGAGACCACACGGCTTTGCCCTGATGGAACCAGACCTCTGAAGGTGGAGAGGCCACGTGGGGCCCCTGCCAGCACGGAATTGCTTCTGCCACCACTGGATGCTGTTAGTAAATCCTGAGCCCTGGAAGCGAGGAGCCATGGGGAGGTCCCAGCCAGCACTGGGATTTTGCACCCACTGACCTGTGACTTTGTGAGTCGGAAGGAGACATTAAAGACTGGTATTGGACATATGGCCTAATATCGGACTTAAGACTTTGAACAGGACTGGGTTGGGATGCTTTCTCAGTGTTCCATTCTTTTGTATATAAACCCTTTCCTTTTATCCTTATGCATGTCTGTGAAATTTGTTCCTCTAGTCTACCCAGACTAACACACTCCTCAAAGAAATAATGATAAAAACAATAGCAAAGTGGGAAAGATGACATCGCCAAACCCATAGACATCAAATCTCACTGCCTTCCAATGGATTACAACTTCCAGTGACCCCCATCACTTAACTCACCTCAAGCCAGTCAATTCTGACTTGTAGCAGTCTGACAGGATAGAGTAGGGACCCTATCTGACAGAGCAGAACTTTCCTTTGGCATTCTGAGGTGGTAAGCATTTCTCCCAGAGGGTGACTGGTGGTTTCAAACTGCCAGTCTTTTATTTAACAGCCCATGGAGTAATCCACTGCACCGTGAAGCCTCCCATACAAGCGAACAGGCTTTATGGAAAGTGGGAAAGTGGGTGCAGCTGCTTTTCCAGAAGTCTTCCCTCCGATTTGGAGTTCAGCGCTTCTTCACCTGCACGGACAGTTCCCCGGCGCCCACGCACAGGTGGTTTTCCCGGTGATCGGGACAGGCCGTCATTCCCCACATTTCTAAGACAGTAAGAAAAGCGTGTGGGCTTTCTTGAAATCAAGAGGTGTTCATTCCAGGAGCGAAACCATGGGCCCAGGGCCAGGAGTGTGAGGGCGGCAAGGATAAGCTGGTCCCCAGAATGCAGAGGAAGAAGGTTCCCTGGAACCGTGGAAGCCCCAGATTTGTCCTCCCCCACCTGCAGTACTATCTTCTTTGGGGGGGAGGGGCATCACTGCTCTCCGGTGGTGGGAGTAGGAGGCCCAGCCCCACTGCTGGAATTGAACCTCCATCCCAGTGAGCCGCAGTCCCGCGCACAACCACTACGCCACCGGGGCTCAGCCCTGCAGTACTATCTTCTCAGGCTAGCCACCCACTCTGTCCCGCAGGGCGGCCGGGGAATCCATGCGCATCCTGGCTGCGGGAAAACCTGGCGGAGGCTGCTGTAGAGCGACTCAGTCCTTCTGGTTCACAAATGCCCTATATCTGTGAAACTCGCCGGAAGCACTTCTACCCTATCCTACAGGGTCCCTAGCGATCTGAATCGACTCAATGGCTTTGAGGTGTTTTTGTTTGTTTGTTTGTTTGATGCCTGGATTTTGAGTTTGCACTTCATCTTACCCTTAATCTAAGAACGATTAGTGAGCATGACGTGGCCCTCCTCCATACTTGAGTTGGTGGAGAGAGATCACTGAGAATGTGGGTGCTATCATAAAGCGCGGTGAAGAAAGCAGAGGGTTCCTGGCCATCAGACAGGATGGCGGACTGGGGTCTTCAAACAAACAGGCATCTCAGTGAGGCTGAAGCACACCAGGCTGTGTGACCCATCCAACGGTAGTGAATCCTAAAATGCAAGACCAGAGGAGGAATATGTTAGAAAGTAAGTTCTGAGTATCTGGTTTTCAGAAAGTAATGAATGACAAAGAAAGCCAGAAATCAATATGCAGTCTCCCTACCTGGATTAAGTCTCTGGTACATTGACCCAGGATGGGAACACCTTTGCTATCAGACAGAATGCATTGGAAAGCGGATGAATGCAGGTGCAGTTTGCTTAAAATGTAGCGCCTTATCATCTGTTCTCAATTTTGACCCCTTTTAAATTTGTTTTAGTTTTCTTTATTTTGTGCTTTTTTTTTTTGTAATTGGGGTTTTCCTGTTTTACTCTGTAATTACCGTTTGCTGGTTTGATTTTAGTTTTAGGGGGGCCTGGGGGTAACTTTTTTCTTTATTTGAAATTCAGGATAAGTATCTATAGGGACAGTAACTGGAGCGATAGTCTCTTAGGGTTATGGAAGGAGAGTTTGCAGTAAGATGGGGGAACTCATAATACAAAGAAGAAGAAAATGTTCTAAAATTGATTGTGGTGATCATTGCACAAGTCTTTGTAATAGGTTTAAGCCACTGAACTACATCATATGTGAATTATTTGTCAAGAGAACGGTTGGCATTGGAGGGGCTGGGGGGTTTTGGTTTGTTTCCCACTGCAGTTCAGAGAGCCTTCATGGTGCACGAGAGGGGTTAAGTATTATACTGCTAACTGCAAGGTGGACATGTCAAAAGCACCATCCACATTTAGGGTGGAGGCTGAGGCATGCTGCTGCCATAAGTGTGTGGTCTCAGAAACCCTGGGGAGCAGTTCTGCTCTATCTTATAGGGTCACTGTGAGTCCATATAAACTCCAGAATGGTGGATTTTTGGAACTCAGGAGTGATTGGGGGTGAGGGAGGGGTCATGCTCTTTGTCACATGAGTAGAAGATAATGTTGCTGATGGGCTGAGAAGGCTGGCAAGCTTTGTGGCCTCACCATTGGCTCCAACCAAATCCCTGGTCTTTCTGTTGTGGGGAACAATAACCTTGCTTTCGTTGAGTTCTGAGAAGCTGACTTTACTGCTTATAACTGACTGGAAACTACCTGTAGGGGCTTAACTTAGTCTTTGACAGATTGGATTTCTGTGCCCCTTTCCACACATACACTGACTTGAAGGGATGTGCTGTGAGGACCACTGGTAGCCATCGTAACATGGCCTCGATCCAGAAAAGCACATTTGAGTTCATCCCCATATGTTGGGTCTCTGACCCTTTAGGAAACCATGCAGGGAGGTAAGGAGCTAGGTGCTGCCCCAGTTAGCAGGGCTGATGGCTTTGGAAGGTAAACACTAGCAATCTAGTGACCTTGGGCCAGTCACTTAACCTTTCTGGGTCTGAAAGATGATCAGAACCAAGCAGATTGGGGGTTTGGGGCACTTGACCTACCATATGCCCAATACATGCACCCCTTTGGGGTTTGTTAGAGTGAAGCTTTGGAGAACAAAGACATAGGGCAGCCATCTCACCACAGTATACCCCAGGGGTCGTCTGCTTGGGGAGAAAGGAATATTTTTTAAAAATCATTTTATTGAAGGCTTATATGGCTCTTAACACAATCCATGCATGCATCCATTGTGCCAAGCCTCATTTGTACATTTGTTGCCATCATCATTCCCAAAACATTTGCTTACTACTTGAGCCCTTGGTATCAGCTCCTCATTTCCCCCCTCTCTTCCCTCCCCCATGAGCCCTTTGTAATTTATAAATTATTATTCGTCATGTCTTATACTGGCCAATGTCTCCCTTCACTCATTTTGCTACTGAACCATTGTGATTGGTTCCCCCTCTCTTCTCCCACCTTCCCCTTACCTTCCTGGTTTTGCTACTCTCATTATTGGGCCTGAAGAGTTTATCTGTCCTAGATTCCCTGTGTTTCCAGTTTTTATCTGTACCTGTGTACATGCTCTTGCTTAGCCTGATTTTTAAGGTAGCATAGGCGTCATGATGGGAGGTAGGGCGCATTAAAGAACTAGAGGAAAGTTTCATTGGGTGCTATACTGCACCCTGATTGGCTCAGCTCTTCCTTGTGACCCTTCTGTAAGGGAATGTCCAATTGTCTACAGATGGGTTTGGAGTCTCCATTCCACATTCCACCTCATTTACATTGATATGATTTTTTGTTTTGGGTCTTTGATGCCCAATTCCTGATCCCATCAACACTGTAGGATCACACAGGTTTTTTTTGTTTCTTCCATGTGAATCTCGTTGCTTCTCAACCAGACAGCTGCTTGTTTATCTTCAAACTTTTAAGACCCCAGCCAGTAAGTCTTTTGCTAGCTGGGCACCATCAGCTTTCTTCCTCCCACAGAGCAGCAGGTATATTTGAACTGCTCACCTGGTAGATAGCAGCCCAACATGTAACCTAGTAACAAAAAGTAGACCAGTTTTTAATTGGTTTCATAATTTCAAAATCATAAGCATGCTGTGGTTCAATCATCGTCAACATTATCCACTTTCAGAATTTCTCATCACCTTTAATGTGATTGTTATTGGCTTTTGATTCTCTACAAATTAGGCACTCTCCTGAATGGGCCATTGAGATGGACTCTTCTCATGGTTTTAATTGTAATTTGGGCGGAAGTTTAAGGAACAAATTAGTTTTCTTTTCAACAATATGCATGTTTTGTTTCATGGCATGCATTGCAATTCCTTCAATGCAGCAGCGGGCTTTCCTCAATCTCCTGGTCCTTTCTTCCCATCACCTTTTTTCCCTGTCCCTTCTTTCCTCTAATCTTTGTTTGGGGAAAAATGCTGCCCTTTTGGCTTCCAGTGGTGCATTTTTCTGAGTAGCACAATCTTCACTGTGCTACAGTTCACTTTATAGATTTCTCTACTGTTTGGCTGAAAGTTGACCCCCACGCCTCCCCCTACCTTTGTAGACCTCTGCCCCTTAATCTTTCATCTGCTCTTTAATCTCTTTATCATCTTTATTTTCTCTTTGTTGTTTTTATTTGGGGAGCGTAAGAGTTGTCTCTCTTTCTATTGCTTTTTTTCCCCACAATGAAAATAACTTTTAAAAGTTAGTTATATAAATAACCCATGTGAACATATTCAAATAGTACTATCTAATCATGATCTTGATGATGCAATCAGAAAATTTCTGGACCGGATATTTATCTTCCCTCAATCATCTCCTATGCCAACAATACAAACTCAGTACCATACAAAGTTTGTGATGATTCCAGGAGAAAAATGTAAACTGTACATTATTATTAAAAAAAAATTTGGGGGGCTGAAGTGGGAGCTACGCAGACAATTCTGATGAACTCCAGAGAAGCAGCTGGTTGATAAATTTGAGTATTTTGTCCTGCTCAAAACCAAACGGAAGTAAAATAAAAACTAAAAAAAACTCCTCAATTAAATCGATCTGTCTTGGCTTATCGAAGAAAAAGAGTCGTGTTTGGTCACCGCAGTGGATTTTCTTTGTGTTTTGTTGCTTTGTTTATGTCATTGTTGGTGTTTATTTATTCTTGAAACAGATTTGTTAAGCTTTGGAGATTCTTTTCTTTAAAAAAAGAAAGAAAGAAAGAAAGAATAACTCTAGACTTTCTCTCTGTTCCAGGAGAAAAATCCCGTCTACCCTCAATTTGAACCTGCATCCATGTGGTCATAATTAAACGCCTCAGAAGAACTGGGAATCATCTGAGAACCATCTGACTGCCTGGTAACTCGTCCAGCAGACGCTGTGCAGAAGTTTGCTGTCTCTAAAATGGCATCTTTAGAGGTCAGGGAGAAGTTGTTATTCCGCCCCGGAGAGCGCTGGGTGCATTCTGCCCGTTCTACATGCTCATTCCCAAGCGTCACTGTGAGTTTTTTGGTCAGGCTGTGTACTTGTGAAGGGCCCTACCTCAAGCTCCCAGCTCCACTTGTAAAGAGGGCTTACAAAGGCCCCCCTGCCTCAGTAAATGGAGGAACAGATCGGTCTGAGGGCCAGGGGGAACACTGCTGGGTGATTCATGATCCCTGGTTTAGAGTCCTGAGGCCAAGCCGAGTATGGCTGACTGTGATGGTTGGCGGAGAGGGCTGGGGGTGGGGGTTAGGGAGGGAGGTCTGTTGGGATGAGGAATGTGTAGAGACGAATATATGTATCCTTAGAAACCAATCCTTAGGGCCATCAGTTGGGCAAGGAGTGTGGGGCTGTGGGAGGGGAGCACGGCAGAATGGACGTGGCTCTGTTCTAATAAAACTTTCAAAGTAAGTGGTGGTCCGGATTTGTCTGAGGGTTTTCGTTTGCTGATCTGAGGCTTGGAGCGCACTCTATCCAGTTTTATGTGATTCTGATTTTACATGAGCCCCAAGCCTATCACATGAGCTCTTTTACAATCCTTTATCTTACAGATGAATGACAACAAAGCCAAGTGATTCTTGACTCTTTGATGCTCCGAGGTACACTGGACTTCCCCCACTCGGAAGAAGCATGGATTTGCACTTCTTGTTTTTCATTTCCCTGTCTGTATTCTAGGTCTCTAAATATGTCTGTCTTTGGATTCTCCAGTGTTTCATTCCCTCACTACTGATGAGTTAAATACAATCTTTTACATTTTATATGCAAATAAGAGCTATAAGATTTGAGGTTTTTTTTCTCCCCCCTCCTCCAAGATTTTGGTTTTTTTGAAGACACCATGCTTTGACAACTAAAACATTATAGGGACTGCTTGCAAAGGGTTTGGAAACTATTTCAGGGCATTGGGGTTTTGGCCTCTGTGACAGTGGTCTCTAATCTTTTTATATCACACCCTTACCAACAAATGCTCATTTGCTGCATGCCAGTGTGTGTGTGGCTATAGTTAGCGATAGTTACAGCTATAGGCTAAATCTCTCTATGTACTCAAACTTCACTGCCATTGAGACTGTCCTGACTCTTAAGGACCCTAACGGATAGAGTGCAATTGTTCCTGTGGGCTTCTGAGGAGAGAGCCTCCTTTTTTTCCTGTGGAGTTTCAAGCCACTGACCTCAGAGTTGGCAATCCAGAGCCCTGGTGTTGCTGTCTGGTAAGAGAGAAAGTCGAGACTTCTCCTCTAAAGATTTTCAGTCTCAGAAACCCTTATCTAGGGTCTCTGTGGGTCATAATCAACTGGTTGGTACTGTTTTGTGTTTTGGGGTGATGTTGTGGGCAACGCATTGGGCTGCTAACCGCAAGGTCGACAGTTTGAACCCACCCACCTCTCTCCAGGAGAAAGATGAGGTTTCGTAAAGAATTAATCATCTTGTAAACACACAGGGAAGTTCTACCCTGTCCTATAGGCTCACTTTGAGTCAGAATTGACTCAATGGCAGTGAGGTGGGTTTTTTTTTAATACATGTATACAGTATATTGCATATATTAATACAATGTATGCCTGTTAGCATACATGAGCATAAATAAGTTGAATTAAAAAACAGATATAGACATTCTAGTGGTTTCTTCCTCTGTTTCAGTGGATAATCTTCCTAACATCTTTGGGGTCCCCTCCAGTTGGTGACTCACTCTCTTGGGTAATAGGGAACCAAATATTAACTGTGATGGTTACATAATCTGGTGTCAATTTGAGGCTCTTAAAAGTGGAGGGGTGGAACTTAGCCTGTTTGATGACCTCCTGTAGAGGCGCTACAGAGATAAATCGCTCACTGAGGTGGGACACACACTGTGAGACATTTCTGCTGACAAGACACATGGAGGCAAATGGATGGAGCCAGAGCCCTGGAGCTGGATGAGCCCTGTGGAGGCCCATGCCACTGCTGAGATGCTTCCACTGTCACTGGATCCACTAGTCTTTCCATCCACTGGCCTGTGATCTTCCATTGCATGTATTGTGTGAGTCTTAACTTATAGACCGGTATTGGAGATATGGGCTAATATTGGATTTCTTGACTTTATCCGGACTGGGCTGGCATGTCATCTCTGTATAAAATTGCTCTTTTATATAAAGCTCTTCTTATACACATATAAGTATCTACCTAGATTTATCTCTCTAGTCTCCTGGACTAGCACGGTAATCATCTGAAAATTAATGAGATTTGAGTGAAGCAACTACAATAACATACCAACAAAGCTAGCTGTTGTGAAAACTGACTGTGGTTTGAGCTGATTGGCCTAAGGTGATGGCAGGATTCTTCTTACCGAAAGAAGTATTCTTTTCTTCTGGAAAAATCACCTGGACTGATTGGTCATTAAAGAACAACAACAACAACAACAATAAAAACAATGAGCATGGAATGGCATGGAAGAGGACCTTGGTGGCATAGTGGTTAAGCATTTGACTGCTAACCAAAGGTTGGCAATCTATACTCTCCCACAGCTCCAGCAGAGGAAGATGGCACCTGTAAAGTGCTTCTGTAAAGGCAAAAGCTCTGGAAATCCTATGGGGAAGTTCTATACTACCCAGGTGGTCGGAGGGCTGACATGCCATTCACTTAATTACCAACCATATAAGGTACACATTTGTAGGAAAAGATGGCAGGCTCAACATGTGCTATAAAAAAACCAACTCCCCCAAACTCCTAAGTCCTCAGGTGGTGCCAAGCGTTGGTGGTTCAAACTCACCTGGTGTTAACATGGAAGAAAAGTCTGGCAACCTGGTGCAGTGAAGATTACAGTAAGACTGCAATCAAGAAAGAAACCGTAGGGAGACCTTCTGTGATGCAACACGTGGGGTTACCAAGAATTGGATTCAACTTGATGGCAACAGGTTTCATCTTGGGGAGGGTGTGGAGGGGGCATGGGGTTGTGGTGGTCACATAATCTCATGTCAGCTTTAAGGTATTGAGAGGGAAGGGGTAGAGTCTACCCTGTCAATCAGGTCACCGTCTCATGATGCTTCCTCGTAGGCATGGCCTTCTATAAGCGTTCTGGGAACTTTCTCTCTCTCCCTTGTCTTCCTGTTGACAAGCCACATGGAAACTTGCTGAGCTCTGCAACAGTCTCTCTCTCTCTCTCTCTCTCTGTCTGTCTGTGTGTGTGCGTGTGTGTCACCTTCCTGTTGAAGAGTCACACTCAGAACTGGATGAGCCATTTGGAAACCCATGCCAGCACCAAGATGCTTCCATTGCCACTGGAACCATTAGACTTTCCACCCACTGACCTGTGATCTTTCTGGATTCTGCATCATTGCATGTGCTGTGTGAGTCTGAAGAGAATGAGAATCAGACATATGGGCTAATATCAGACTTATGGACTTGAGTCGGGCCTGTCTGGGATGTTTTCTTATTATACAATCGTACATTGATATAAAGTTATTCCTCATACATATGTGTGAGTCCCTGGATTTGTTTCTCTAGTCAACACGGACTAACACAGGGGGGTAGGAAGTCTCCTGGTGGTACGGTCTCATAGAAAATTGAACATACAGGTGAGTACCTCAAGAGAGAGATCAGGACTAACAGTACCCCTGATTGGGAATTATCCTTTAGTAAGTGTTATGGTTCTTCTTCTTCTTTGTCCTTTTATAAATATTAAGAAATCCATACCCTGCTTTGCTTTCCACACTCATTTATTCAAAAGTATCTATTGAGTGGACCACCCACATTCCGGTGCCATGCTAGATACGAAGGATACAGGATTCATATAGACTTTGAAATTGTCAATAAAAAGATAAAAGTCAGACATGCAGAAGAGAGAGCAGTTTCCTTCTGGCTGGAATATCTGGACTTGGCATTGGCTTAACTGAGCCTGGCGGCAGGATGACCAGGTTTGGAAGAAAACAGGGAGGCATTGCCTCCCGGCGTGGAATTCTTAATGTACACATTGGGAAAGGGAGTGAAGTTCACTTACCTTTGGATTTATTACCTGCTCAGTTTTCTCACACACCCACCCTGCATCTCAAGCATCGTTCACCACTTCTTCTGTCTCCCACAGACTAACCCTTACACCCGTGCTGACAGTAATCTCCTCTCAGCACTAGCGGCAAGCCAGGATTGAATGGCCAAGAACAGGGTCTGCTACTTGGCTGGGAGACCTGGTTTCTTTCTTATTTTTATTTTGTGGTCCACTGGATTTAGCCCCTGCTCCTCTTGTGGCTTTACAGCCCTCGATATCCCTCCGGATAGCTCTAACATATCCAGGACATGGAAATTGAGTGTCTGCTTCTTTTTCACTTGACATTTTCCAAACTCTCCAGAGACAAGTTTTATTTATTTCCCTTTCTGTTTAGAGCAGACACCCACATTCGAAGAGAGACCTCTCAATCTTCTACTCAACCGTCAAGGACTATTTCAAGGACCAAGTCTTCAGTTAATATGTACTTTTCCACCTGCTTCCATCCCCGAGTCTTTCTATTGTTGATTACCCTACCAGATGTGGTGGCAGTCACATGTCTCAAATGGTTCCCTCTTCACATGCTTAGTTGTTGCCTCTCATACTCTTTGAGAACAGGAAATTTAATATCTATCTAATGTCATTGGGTTGTATTTACTGGAACTTAACTCAGTACTGGAAGCATAACTGGGGATAGATGGATAATTTTTGTTTAGGCCAGATTAGATGAAGTTACATGGATTTTAAAGGAGTATGGGTAATGCAATGATACAACCCACAGGTGCTAATAAAATGGTTGATCATACAAACCCACCCAATGGCTTCCTGGGAGAAAAACGGGGTGGTCTGTTCTTGTTAAGGTTCCCAAACCAAACTCATGGCCATTGAGTCACTTTGACTCATGGTGACCCTCTGTGATGCAGTAGGACTACCCATGGGAGTTTCTGAGACTGTCACTTGATGGGAGTAGAACGTCAAGTCTTCTTCCCCCTGAAGAGATGACAGCCTACAAAATCCACTGGGAAAGTATGAAGAGCTTCAAAGAGTTGGTGGAAAAATAGAATGAAAATGTCATGAAGCTTTTCCATGGAGCTTTCAAAGCTCCCGCCGGCCCACACACCTCATACTTGATCATAAAAAGTTGCATGGAGTCACAGTGATTTTGGCAAACACCAATAGCAATGTATGGACTTTAAAAGCCGATTCAAGTTTCTTGCTGTCTTCTTTTAGATTCAAGAGGCAAAGCTAAAAACTCCAAGGGGCCATATTTATTACTTTCTTGTTCTTTTTTTAGAATGAGCTCTTTTCCGGCCTTTGCTCTGAGAGAACCCCATGAGGAAGAGTGGAGACTCTCATATCACAATGCGATTTTTGTTGTTGGCTATGACTTTGGAAATCAGGAATGTTCCATCAACACGCATTCCAGAACTCCAGGCCTACACATCTTGGCTGGATTTCAGAGTCCTGACTCTATTCATGGGTACTGAAAATATACATCATTTTGCATGCTCTCTGCAATGGTCTGGGGGTAGGATTTTGTTTTACCCTCCCACCAGAAACTCAGCATAGCTTCAACTCACAGCATGTGATTGCATGATGATTCTGTGCAAAACAATAAGTATGACGCGTCCTCATTCCAGCCCTCGACTCTTCCAAGACTATGCTCCTTCCAAGTCTTCTGCAAAAGGGCCAATGCAAAAGCCAAGCAGAGGACAGACAGAGTAGAAGGTTTTAGTGTTCAGAAAAGAGAGAGATGGTAAATGACTTGTTATGTACCTATTACCACAACCAAAGCCAAAAAGCAGAAGAATGGGAGAGCATGAGAACGAGAAATTGGAACCATTATAAACACTCACCTGCGAGAGACGCTAGGTTTCAGGTTTCAGTTTTTACTGCCAACGAAGAGTCTTCCCTCCAGTTTACTCAAAAGCTCCTGGGGTTTTCGTATGTCCAGGAAGTCAGGGCCTAACTGATGACTTCATACGGAAATCATGCAAGACCCATGAGTTCATGAGCTGGGAGATGGAACTGGATGAGACAAACACAGCTCAGGTGAAACTGTAGTCCATCTTTGCAGGGTCATTGAAACCTGAAGGTGGATAAGGCCAGGCCAGAGGAATTTGGAAACTTTCTTGCAGGAGCTTGTAGCACAATGAAACAGCTTGGCTTCACCCAAGTCCTTGAGAGACTCTTGGAGAACTCTTGGGGGAATGACTTGAAGGCTAAAGAACACTTTCTGTTTGTCTTTCACTGTCCCAGAGTTTCAATGCATGCTAGACCCAGTATTTAACACAGTCGTCGAGGTCGAGGCTATCTCCCTTGTCCTTTCTGCTCTCTTTTCATGCTTGCTTCTGGTCCAACCATCATCGATTGACTCCTATGGAGTGGTGCTGCTCTGACGACCTCATCATCCTTTTGCCTGTGCCTCTGTCTGAGATAAGGAGAGCTGGTGGCAGAGGGGGTTAGATGTTGAGCTGCTCATGACAAAGTCAGCAGTTCTAAACCACCAGTGGCTCCGAGGCAGAAGGATGAGGCTTTCTATTCCCATAAAAGGATTGGGACAGTTCTACTCTCTCCCATAGGGCGATAAGGTCCCAACTCGAGGACAGCAAGTTTGGTCTTTGTTTTTTAAGTTTGTCTGAGATAGTCAGGCCTTGCAAGCTGCTGCCCTTGACTCAGGCTGCTTGAAGCCCAAGCTAAGTTGGGGCTGGTAATGGCTTTGGTGTTTTGACCATGTTGGTACCCGGAAGGAGGCATGGCGATCAGGAACCACACCCACCCACATCTGGCAGATGAAGATGTTGAAGAGAAGGAGTCAGAGAGTTTGAATTTGAGTTGAAGACAAAGTTGAGAAGATCTTACCAAAGACAGAGCATGCAATGGCGTAACAAGTGGCCAGAAGAGGATCAGCAGTATTTACCTAGCACATCGGACTCTCTCTCTCTGTAAGGCAGCTGGTTGTCGCCCGGGCCCTTGAATCAGTTCTGACTCACAGGGACCCTGTGTGCAAGAGAATGAAACACCACGCACCTGGTTCTGCACCCCCTTCACAATTGTGCTTGTGAGGCCGCTGTTGCAGACCCTGTGCCAATCCATCTCATCAAATGTCTTCTTTTTCATGGCCTCTCTACCAAGGGACTGGTCCCTTCCAATTGTATGCCTATTCCAAGCACACAATGGAGGGAAATTGAAACTCACTGCCATGGAGTTCATGCTGACTCACAGTGGCCCTATCGGATGGGCTTCCTGAGACTCTAACTCCTTATGGAAGGGCAAAGCCCCTTATTTGACTCTTTGGGAGCTGGCTGGTGGTTTCAAACTGCTGACCCCGTGGTTAGCAACCCAACCCATAAGCATGACGCCACCAGGACTCCTGTACATAATGAAAAAGAAGGTATTAAGTGCCCTGTATCCAGTGACTTCACAGGATAGAATGAATTATACTTAGGTTAAGCAGAAAAGATTTGTTTCAGAGGCTGGAGGAAACAGACCCAGAATTTAAGTTTCAGGAGAAACTCTCTAAGTGTCAAGAAGGATCAGATTTCCAAGGGAGCCACTGGTGCTTCTGCATGTGGGGAAGGCAGCCTTCCCCATCAAAGAGTGGCTGCAGGACACCATGTCCCTGCTGGGGTCTGGAGACTGTTTCGTCCAGGGGTATGCTGCCATCCCCAGACCCCGGCTGTGCCTGCTATGATGGGCACCAGCAACAAAAATGAATATCTGACACCTGCTTGGATACTCAGTGAGCTAGTGATTGGAGGCTGGAGTGGCTGCTTCCACAACCGCAAGAAAAGAGATCTCTTCATGAGCAACCTGCCCACAGGAGCAGCACCAACAACAGAAGCAGGGAAAGCCTCATTGCCTCCAGGTCCACCCATCCCCAACCAGTGTAGGACCCTGTGAAGAAGTGGGAATGGAGGTCCACCTATACGCCTCGATAGCTGAAAGGGGAAAATTAGGCTACAAACTGCTTAACAGAGTACGCTCTGTCTTCCACCCTTGACAGATGCAACAAATTCTAGACATTCCAGATCAAATTGAGGTTCTTAAATTCCTCTGAAGTCCGTGCCAGCATGTGGCAGCGTGGGCAGTGCTGTTTCTGCCTTAATCTCTCAACCACTGGCTTAGCCTGCACCCCCCGAAGGCTTTGGGTACATGTGTGCAAACATACTGGCAGCTAGGACCTTACTCTGTTTGCACAATATACTTCTACCCCCACTCTACAACTGCTGATGGGCCACCCCTCCATGGACCGTGCTTCCCAGTTTTGGGTGGGGGGATCCGATGTAGAATAGAAGAGAACACGGCCACCTCCTGCGACATTCTCACAGTTGTCCTAAGTCTGAGCCCATCCTGGTAGCCACGGTGTCATTTCATCCTACCGAGGGCCTTCTCCTTTTTCGATGCCCTGACAATTCACCAAGCATGCTCTTCCCAGGCACTTGTCTTTCCCCAAACCATGTCCAAAGTACATGAGATGAAGTCTTGCCATCCATGCCTCTATGAATCATTCTGGCTGTACTTGCTCCAAGACGCATTCTTTTAGGTAATCTGGATAGCTTTATAGAGCATTTTATGATGGACATCTCCTTCTCTCTTTTAAAAAAAAATCATTTTATTGGGGGCACACAACTCTTATCACAATCCATACATCCATCTAGTGTATGCAAAGCACATTTGTATATTTGTTGCCATCATCATTCTCGAAACATTTGCTTTCTACTTAAGCCCTTGGTATTAGCTCCTCATTTTCCCCTCCCTCCTGGGGAGGTGCCATCAAAAACTCTTGATAATTTATAAATTATTGTTATCATTTTTTCATATCATACACTGTTCAATGTCTCCCTTTGCTCACTTTCCCATTGTCCGTACCCCAGGGAGGAGGGTATATGTAGATCCTTATACACAGTCCCTCCTTTCTACTCCACCTTGCCTCCACCCTCTCAGTATCACCACTCCCACCACTGGTCCTGAAGGGATCATATGTCCTGGATTCCGCACATTTCCAGTTCCTCTCTGTACCAGTGCACATCCTTTGGTCTAGCCTGATTTGTAAGTTACAATTGGGATCATGATAGTGAGGAGGAGGGAGCATTTAAGAACCAGAGGAAAGTTGCATGCTTCATTGCTGCTACACTATACACTGACTGGCTCCTCCCCTCCCTGTGACCATTCTATAAGCAGATGTTGCTTCACCTACAGATGGGCTTTGGGTCCTCAACCTGTACTGCCCCTCACTTACAATAGTAAAATTTTCAGTTCTTTGATTCCTTTCACACCTCGTGGTCCCACAGGCTGGTGCACTTCTTCCATGTGGGCTTGGTTGCTTCTGAGCTAGATGGCCACTTGTTTACCTTTAAGCCTTTAAAACCTCAGATGCTATATCTTTTGAGAGCTGGGCACCATCAGCTTTCTTCACCACGTTTGCTTATGCACACATTTGTCTTCAGCGATCTTATCAGGAAGGTAGGCATGAAATGATATAATTTTTTTGTTCTTTGATGCCTGATAACTGAACCTTTTGACACCTCATGGTCACACAGGCTGGTGTGCTTCTTCCATGTGGGCTTTGTTGCTTCTGAGCTAAATAGCCACTTGTTTTCTTTCAAGCCTTTAAGACCCCAGTTGCTATATCTTTTGATAGCGGGGCACCATCGGCTTTTTCATCACTTTTCCTTATCTCACATATGTCTTCAGTGATCGTGTCAGGAAAGTGAGCATCATTGAATGCCAGTTTAATAGAACAAGGTGTTCTTGCATTGAGGAAATACTTCAGTGGAGGTCCAATGTCCATCTGCTGCCCATTCACATGAATTGGTCTCAACGATTGGCAGAAGGAAGAAATATGTCTTTTCCTAAACACTTGGGCGACTGTGGGCCCACAGTTCAGGAGACAGTCTGCAAGGTGGGAAATGCGTGGGCTTTGGCAATGTCTATGTCTGTCACCTTCCCCAAGTTCCCCCAAACTCAAATTCCTTCATGTTTGAAATGAAAGCATTAGGCCTCTTTCTTAGGAAAATGCATGTAAATTATAGAATTTAATAAATTCACATAGTAAGTTCTCAAAAAAAAAAAAAATCCCCAAACCAGTGAACCATTATTATTGTGATGGTGGTTACAAATGACTAAGACTGAGTTAGTGGAAGGGCGTGGGCACATCTGACCTCTTCCAGATATCCAAGGGGGAAGGGACACTCCATTGCACATGTGCCCAATACCTTTACCCTCTATCCTTCTTCATCCTGTCTGTCGCCAACCATCGCTCCCACAGCACGGGGCTCAATAATCCATGGCAATGGCCCTGTAGCACTCACAGACAGTACTCGAAACTATGGGGGTTTAATGAGGGCAGTCAAAAGGTCACAAGAAGTCACAATCCGAGAACTTTAAGGATACAACTCTTTTTTTTTGGGGGGGGGGGGGCATCACTGCCTCTGGTGGTCTTGGGCCCTACCCAGTGCCGCTCCTAAGAGCCACCGCTGGATTTGAACCACCAAGTCCGAGGACCGCAGTCCCGCACTCAACCACTTACGCCACCAGGGCTCAGCCCCCGGATACAACTCTTTTGTCCACAGCAATTCCCTTTCTCAGCCGTGCCAGGAGGCATGTGTCTCCTTGAACCTTAGCCTGCCAGCCAAGTATCTGTGTGACCCTTTGACCTCTGTCCTCCTTGGGCTCTTCTTCCCTCCCTCCCCCCTTTGTGACCCCTTGATAGATTATAAATTATTTCCATTTTCTTTTTTTTTGTGGGGGGGGCATCACTGCCCTCAGGTGGTGGGAGTAGGAGGCCCAGCCTTTGCTCCGTGGAGCTGGAATTGAACCTCCATCCCAGTGGGCTGCAGTCCCATGCACAACCACTACGCCACCGGAGCTCAGCCCGATTTCTATTTTCATATCTCACACTGACCACTGTCTCCCTTCCCCCATAGCTTCCGTTGTTCTTTCCTCTGGAGGCGTATGTGTAGTTGTGTGTCCATCGTTGTATATTGCCAAATAAATATATGTACATAGGCCAATATCTCTATTTTTATGGCTTAATGTAGTCACATATGGACACGCCTGTGCTTATTGCTCTTTCCATAGCTTTGCTTCCTAGATCATCACTCTTTTTCCTTTTACCTTCCTTCTGCCCCACCATCCTGCTCCACCTCCTTCTGTTCCACTACTGCTCACAGTACCTCTTGTCAGCTAGATTGCTGTTGCACCAGCTCTCCTGGGATCTCTGTAGCCTCCTCGTTATTGATTTTTATTTCCTAGTTGTTCTTTTGTTTGCCCACCATACCTTTCCCCTGCCCCCTTCTCCCAAGTCCCCCCAGGACGGTTGATCCCGTCGCTTTCTCCTTGACCTTGTTTCCCATGCCTATCTCATGTAAATAAGCATACCAACAATGTCACAGATGAAACAAATAGAAAAAAAATGATTGGGGGGAAAATGCTTTAAAAAACAGGCATAATTCCAGGTCTGCCCGCTAATCTTTGTGACTATCTCCTCACTGGTCCTGAAGAAATTCTTGGACCTGTCCCTCCTAGCCTGAAGTCTACTTTGGGGGTGGGGGGTCCTTTAGGGAATGTGTGCTTGGTTTTGCTCTGTTATGATGACTGATCTGTTATGATCCCTTCCTCTAACCACCAGGGCAGATCTTTAACTCTAATAAAACCTGTTAATTAAACCTATTTTCTGGGCCTTCCTTTCTTTTCTTCCCATTCTAACACCCTACAAGGCAGTTTCCTGCCCAAAGGTGCTCTGTCTTCCTCACTCTGCGGCCTGGGAAGACCACTGCTTTGTCTCATGGCTTCAGAGCGGCTCCTCTGCTGTCTCACCACAGGTTTCATTAATTGCTTTCCTTTCTTGGTGGTGGTGGGAATCTCATTCTTGATGACTGATTTTATACTTAGAAGAATAGTGAAACTGACTCTCCCCCCTCCTTAGAACTTTATTGTTAATTTACATGCTTTCACCCAGTCATTTGGATAGAAAGCCATACCAAGTAACTTCACTTCACCACAAAGACTAACCCTCTTATAGAAGAGTCAGGACCAAGATTCTTGAATCTTAAACCAGATTTCTATTCAACTAAATTCTTGCTGTGCCCTGAGCCAGTGATGGGCATGGCTCACAGCAGGCCAGGAAGTGGTTTTCGTCTTGCTTGTGCATTCTGGCTGATCGTGGCTGCCTGGGAAATTGGGTTGGGGAGAGCTGAGGCCAAATCTGGGCTAAGTGCCGTGACGGATGAACAGTATCTGTCTCAGGGACAAGAGGAGATGGGACTGCATGTGTGTCAATCATCTGTCATTCCTTGGTTGGATATCCTTCCAGAGTAGTTAGAAATAAGCTCAACTTGTAGAGTCCCACTTCTCCCGTGTCCAGGCTCGGTGATCACAGGCCAGCATTTCACCCGACTTCCCTCCGTTGCTTCATCAGATGTATTCTGTCTCTCTTATAGGGTTACTTGTAGAGATCGAATGAGATAATGCTCGTAAAGACACTGTCAATTATGAGGTGTTACAAAATGCAATGTGTTTTTGTTATTAGAGTGTGGAATTTGGCCGGTTTGTACTTGACAAAGGAGGGGGAGGTGAGCCAGTGACCGTTTTTGCTTGGCCTCTGCCTGCACCCTCTTAGCGCAGACTTCTCTTAGCAGCTAGGATTGCTGAGTGCTGATTTATGGGGAGGGAGCTGGTCAGGCAGAAAGGACTTGCCTTTAAAACCAGATGTTGGTCATTTTTGAATGTGCAATTTTGGTCAAGTTATGTAACCCACCTGAGCCTTGGTTTGTTGATCTGTAACATGGAGGTATCATGATGAAGATATTTGTTCTAAATAACTTCCAGGGTGATTTTGGGAGAATATATATTAAAGGACACACACACACACACACACACACACACACACCACCCATGGTTGAGAACTCAAAGTAGGAGTAGTCATGGTTCCTTATTATGTCTATGCCAAATGGATTTTCATTCTATACATTTCTGCTCTGTTCCAGTCTCCTTCCTTGCTTTAGTGACTCCTCAACATTCCTATCCTGTTTACATTGGAGTACAGCCCCCAGGAGACCTTGGTGCCAACACTACATTCCCAAAGCTAAAATAATTGAGGTCAGAAAGTCAAGCAATGAAGGTGTTCAAAGCTGAGCTGGAAGGTAGATGGGCCGTACCAGGGGATCCCAGGGTAACCTTCAGTCCACAAAGAACCCAGCTGGGGGAGAAGGTGACTGGATCACCTGTGAGGCTGGCCTAGAAGTGCTTGATTCAGTCGTTAGGCCCTGGGGCCTAAAGAAGGTTCAGGGGCCTTTGCCAAGGGTGTTAGAGGCTGATATGCAACACAAGTGGACTTGCCCCTGAATCTACATCCCCACGTTCCCTTCTATAGACCCCTTCTTTACACTCTACAAACCTCAAGCCTGAGCACTATAGTTTGACCAAGCTTCTCCTGGTTTCGCTGATGATGATGATGATGCAAACCAAGGTGGCTGAATGAAGATGGTGTAATGGTTAGATTATAGGTCAATTTGATGCTACCTGTGTGGGGCTTGGGGCAGATCTGGCCTGTCACCGGGGTTGGTGCCTTGCTAGAGGTTGGGCCTTTCTGCAAGAGAGATACGGTGGGGAAGGGCCGAAGCCCTCTCTTGCTCTCTGGCTCCCTGCTTGACTGAGTCCCATGTGTCATGTCTGGGACCAGGATCCAAGGAATGGTTGTTGCCCTGCCCCATTCTTGCACTCCTGGGATCTGCAGGCCTCCGTTCCCCCTGGCTGGTGATCTCCCAGCTTCCTGCTTATGTGCCTTTCCAGCTCCGGCCGCTGACAGCTGCATGAGTCTCAGGTTCTCCAGTCGGCATCTGACTCAGGATGGTTTTGTTTCTGTAGAAAACTCAGCAAAGTCGGGGGATGAGATAGCAGTTGGCACCTTGTCTGCATGGCCCTGAGAATGTCTTTGTCAAACCTCTACTGCCTCTAAGAAGCTGAGTTTAATAGGCACAAGTCAGCCAACGCACCAACTAAACCTCCAGGTGTGTCTGTATGTGGGTGAAGGGTCAGGTCCGAGTTGTTAAGTTGAACAAAGGAAAGGACAGGACTCCCTGTCAAATCTGAATAAGGGGCACTTTTCTACGATGAGCAGTCTAGTACCTGCTTGAACCCACGGGGAACACACTCGTTGTCTTACCGTGCGCTGATGCAGCATAATTGCAAACGCTGAAGGTGTTGTTGCTGCCAGTGTCCTTGAGCTGGTTCTAACGCCAGGCGCCCCTGGGCATGACCGAACAAAACACTGCCCAGACCTGCACCGTCCTCCTGGCTTGTCGTGTTTGAGCCCATTGTTGCCTCCTCTGTGTTGATGCATTTCTCGGTCCCTGCCCCTCTCTCTTATGGAGCATGACCTTCTTCTCCAGGAACACTTTTCTCCCAAGAACAGGTCCGAAAGATGGGGCTTTAGAGAACAGAAGTTCGTTTTCTCACTATTGAAGAGGCTACAAGCTCAAATCTAGTTCTCTCCAAGTCGACTCCTTCTTCTTCTCCCCACTCCCATGCTGGCTGGTGATCTTTTAAACTATTTCATAATCCACACCTGCAATTCAATAGTTCAGTCAATTTTAGAACATTTTCTTCTTTCTTGTGCTCCTGGTGATTAACTCCTCATTTCTCCCCAACCCCTCCCACCAAGAATCCATCAGTCCAGTTACAATCTCTAGAAATCTACCTATCCTGGATTTCATGCACAGAAAAACAAACCAAACATAACCCCCAAACCTCAACAACAACAAGGTAAAACAGAGAAAAAAACCCTCGACTGAAAAGACAGCAGAAAACATTAAAGAACAGAACACATTTAAAACAGGTGAAAGGGGCGATCGTATGATAAAGTATTAAAGTTTCACCAGAGGCTGAGCCCCAGGGGGATAGCGGTTGAGTGTGGTCCTGTAGCCCACGGGTTTGGTGGTTCAAATCCAGCAGCAGCTCTCCACGAGCAAGGCTGGGTAGCTCCCACAACTACCAGAGGGCAGTGATGCCCCCCCCCCAAAAAATCAAACAAAGAAAAAAGTTGAACCTAACTGCTGTGCAATCACCCACTTTTTAATGCACTCTGAGACAGCAAGGCTGTCCCTATCCTTGACAATTCCCTCTCCTCGGTAGCTGGTTCATTCCTTGGCATCTGTTAGTTAGTAGAGGACCCTCCCACGGTGTCTGTCTTCACCTGTCTGGATCCAAGCTGCTCTCTGCATAACTTAGATGATAAGTTGATAAGATGATAAGATTTAGATGGCACCGTACTTTGGTCTGGTTTAATTAACAAAGCACAGCAGGCCCTGTTTTCAAACAGCGTATATTAGCAGACTTAGGGATCAAAGCTTCACTATCTCCTGGTACTGGGGGAACATATGATTGAATCCACGCTGTTGTTGAACTACAGAATGAAACATCCATCCCTTGGCCCTGCCTCGTCTTCACCATTGTTCCCATGTGTCAGCCCTTTGTTGCAGATACTGTGTCTGTACATCCTGTTGGGGTCTTCCTCTTTTAGTGCGCCATGCATGATGTCCTTCCCCATGGACTGGCCTCACCGGGCAACATGTCCAAAGTCAGTGAGATGAAGTCTCGCCATCCTTGCTTCTAAAGAGCCTCCTGGTTGTGATTCTTCCCACGCAGATAGGGCTGTGAGCTACTTCCAACTCAGATTGGCGTCTCTTTTCCTGGCAGACCATGGCACTTTCAGTAATCAATGGCAGCACTGTAATTCATGAGCATCGACTGTTCTTCGGTCTTCCTGTTCTTCGGTCAATGTCCACTTTTCTCATGCATATGAGACAATGGAAATTATGATGGCTTGTGTCAGGTGCATCTTAGTTCTCAAGCAATATCTTTCAACACCTAAAAAATCCTTTTATTAGATCTTACAGCTATTATAACAATCCATAATCCAAGTCGATCAAGCATAGTTGTACAATTGATGCCACCGTCTTTTCCAAGACATTTTCTTTCTGCTTGAACTCTTTGATATCAGCTCATCTCTACCCCTTCACCCCCCAACCTACCTCCCCCATGAAGTCTTAATATAGTATATTATCATTGTTGCTGTATCTTACACCATCCAATGTATCCTTTCACCTACAGTTCTGCTATCATTCCCCTCGGGTGGGATAATACAGTCATCATTGCTATCAGTTTCCCCTCCCCACCCCACCCCCGACTCTTCCTATACCCTCAGACAATCATTATACCCATTACTGTTTCTGAGGGCTTTGACTATCTTGGGTTTCAAGTATCGAAACATCTTAATTATACAAATGAACATCTACAACATTTTCAAGAGCTCTCGTGTATCTGAAGCCAGAATAGTCTAATTAAAAATTAATTTGATGTTTTTTCTGTATCTGAAATTATAATTTAATGGACATCCTATTAATTAATAGGGCATCCTATATTTGTCTGACACCTCTCATTGCTGTGGAATTTCAAGGTCAATATATCCTGTGAAATACACCTTAAGAGCTCCTCTGGGGGCCTTTTCCAGCTCCCGTTTTGGCAACTCTTCTTGGTTATTGGTATTCATAGCACTGGGACTCCGGGGAGTTCCACAGGAAGCTTGGGAGTGATCCCTGCTCCTGGGGATTCCCACAGGCAAGAGAGACCCAGCCAGTTCAGGGAAAACCAGTGCCACAGTGAAGCAAGTCAGCACATTGTAAAATATGTGATCTTCTTAAATACACACACACACACACACACACACACACACACATGCACACATGTGACCCATTGCCCCTGAGTCAATTCTGACTCTCAGTGAGACTATAAGACAGAGTGGAACTGTTTACTCTAGTTTCTGAGTGGGAACTCAGTGTGAGAACCTCTGTGTGGGAACATATGGCCTCGTGGTTCTTATCAGTCCAATTTGCAATCTACGAAGCCACCAGTATCATTAAAAAACACCAACTCCCTGCCACCAACTGAACTCACTTCCATCAAGCCAATGGCAGCACACAGGACAGAGGAGAACTGTCGTCTGAGGCTGAGAACCTTGACAGGAGAAGAAAGACTCATCTTTCTCGCAGTGCTTGGCTGGTGGGTGCAAATGGTGACCTGGCAGGTCAGAGCCCAACCCATGATTTCCAAGGCTATAAATCTCCCCAAAAGAGCTGGTAGTTTTGAATCACTGACCTTGGCAGGTAGTAGCCTAGTACTTAACATCGCGTCAGGTCTTATTCTAAAGAGCCTAGTCTTCAGCATCCCAGACGAGGGTCCAACAACGTGACCCTCTCTGCTTATGGTGAGAAATGCTCAGGTGAGGGCCAGTGGGTTGGTGGATGGAAGAGCTGAGAGTCCATCACAGCCGCCAAGCTTGACGACAATTTCTCTTCTCCTGTTGTTAGCGGCCCCCTAATAAACAAAGTGAACAAACAACTCAGCACCATCATGCTCCTTCCCACTCTGAGTGACCCTCTGGAAGAGAGTGGAAGTGACCCTGTGGATTTGTGAGCCTGCCAACAGGGTAGAAAGCCTTGTCTGGAACATACCGCTCCATCGGACCTGCAGGCTCAAAGAACGACACTGGGTTTTTCTTATCAGCAAAGTAACACTTGGTGCTTGTGGAAAACTTGGAGAACAGAAAGGAAAAGAAATCACTGACGGAAGCCACGCTGCCCTGGAGAGAAAGAAGTGTTGCGGACATGCAAGTGATTGATCTGTGCTTGAAGGAAAAAGGCCGAGCCCTCTTAGACATCTGCATACGTCAAAGGTGAAACGATCAGTTGTGACCAGTTCTACATATGGAGGGAAGTAGGCACATCTCGGAGGGAGACTTCCAAAGGTCGATGGAGAAATGGGGTGGGGAGATCACAGTATTTTCCCACGGACATTTTTGAAACCCTTTCAGTTATGCGCAAACATTTTCTAGGTCTAGGAGGCACACAAACCATTTTAAAATGAGAGGATTCGCTTTGGGCAAGCACCAAGACTCAGGCCGAGACCCCAAGTGACGCGGAAACTGAACACTCAGTTGCTCAAACCCAAGGACCACAGGCTGAACCCACAGCAGTGCCCCAGGAGGTCAGAATGACCTCTGCTCAGGTCAGGATGACAGTCCAGGAACACCTGGGGTGCTGGGGGTGGGAGAACAACGCTGCTCTGTCCCCAGGGCCACCAGGAGTCCGATTTTATGATTCAGCAAGGCCACTGGCGACATTGGGAGCAAGGGTAGAACGTACCACACAGTGACCTTCCTGATAGAGAGCAGAGTGTGGGTGGACAGGGAAGGACAAAGGTCAGCGTGCTGCCCCTGTGACCCGTGAACTCCACCTTCACCCTGCTCTCCACTTTGAACTGTTGCGACAAAACCAAACCCCAGCTGGTGGGCGGTTTCAACCCAAGGCATTGTTTTGCTCATTCCTTGTGCAGAAGCCATTCGCCTGGAACGTCTCTGCTTCTAAGCAGAGTCAGGTTCTTCACGAGAAAAAAAAGAATATACAGTGCAAATTCCTCAACACGGGATGGAAATCCACACTGCATTGGGCCATGATTGTTTACCAGCCACCACGTGCACTTACAAATTGCATTTGTTACTAAGATTCATCTTCAGCAGAATTTGAAACGATGCCTCTCCTCTGCTGCTCCCTAACCCACCCCAGGAAGGCCATTGACCTGACGCCACAGATGTCACGGGCTAGTCTAGACACATGCTGCCACCTAGTGGCATCCATTAGCTTCTTCTAGAACACCAGAAATCCAAACTGTCATCAAATCAATTCTGACTCAGGGTGACTCCTCGAAGGCAGGGAAGAACTGCCCCATCTTTCTCCCCTTGGAGTTTCGAACTCAAAGTTAGCGCCACAGCATGTAACCCCTGTGCCTTCAGGACTGCCACTGCTTCTAGAGGCCCTTGGAAGTCCTGCCCCACGTTTAGAAAGAAACATGGCACCAGATGATCGTTTTCACTTTGGTCCCATGCCGGTGTTCTCTTTAATGCGCCCTCGTCCTCTTCGGTTTTAAGTATTACAAAGTGACACATGCACTGCCGTGAATATGAAACCGATTCTTCACTTCTCCTTGTCTCTGCAAGCCCACATACACCCCCTTTTCTCCTTCCATCTCCACTTGCATCCCAGTTGTTCTGTTAAGATGAGGGAGTCCTGTCTCCTCCAATGACTCGACAGCGGGGCGTTTGGTTCCCCCAGCCAGCTCCTCCCATTGCAACCCTTCTTCTCTGGTTCATACATAAAAGCCTTTGAGAGAAAACGCTGGACGGACCACGGCAGAACTGAGCACAGGGAGCACACCTGTTACTTAGCTGCGGCCCCCGCACGAAGCAAACACTTCTGATTCTGCCACAACCTCCGAGGTTTAATTGAAACCTCGTGATATGAACAGGTGCCGGTGATGAGTCTCTACAGGAGGAAAAAAAATCCTGTCCTCGTTTCATATTTGAAAGCAAGGACCTCAGCCTGTACAGAGGACATGGCAGCAAAGAATGACATCCACACCGTTGGATTTCACAGGATGGATCAGATAACAAGGACGCAAAAGGCCAAGGCGGTGAAGAGTCGCATCCGCGTGCGGTTAGCACTGCTGCCCGTGCCTCTTCCCTCACATCTAGACCCATGCTCCTCGCTTCTCTGCCTTGCGTGGGCCGCTAGAACAGCGGTTCTCAACCTGTGGGCCGAGACCCCTTTGGGGGGTGGAGTCGAATGGCCCTTTCACAGGGATCATCTAAAACCAACAGGAAACATTTATTTCCCATGATCTTAGAAACCAAGACTCCACGTCTCCATTCATCTCCAGGCCGGTCCACCCACATGCAGATACGCCCACATAAGAGTACCCTGCGTGAAGACTGCTACCCACGCGACACCGTGCTTTAAGACAAATTCACATCTTTGTCGTTAGAAATGGTAAATATTTCACGATGTAGAATTACATATTGTTTTGTGATTCCTCACTCTACTTTAATTATGGTCGATTTGTAGCTAGGAGAGCACATCCTGCATATCGGACATTTACATGACGATTCATGACAGTAGCAAAAAGACAGCGATGAAGTAGCATTGAAAATAAATTTATGGGGCTGAGCCCCGGTGGCATAAGTGGTTGAGTGCAGGACTGTGGCCCGCGGGCTTGGTGGTTCAAATCCAGCGGCGGCTCTCAGGAGCAGCACTGGGTAGTGCCCACGACCACCCGAGGCAGTGATGTCCAAAAAAGAAAGAAAAGAAATTTATGATGGGGGGGTCCCTACTACATGAGGAAATGTATGAAAGGGTTGCAGCATTAGGTGGAGCAATGAGGCTCCCTTGCTGGTAGATTTTTGGTTAGATTTTCCCAAAAGCACCATCAGAGAAGGGGGAGGAGGAGGAGCGAGAGTTAGCGGGGAGTGAGGGTCTTTCCTCTGTCACGTTCCTCTGCTCAGGCGGTGTTTCTGGAAGTGGCACAGCCCCCCGGGGGGGGGGGTACTCATCAACATTGAACATGCACAGACTTTTAAATCTGGATATGTGAAAAATGGCAGCTTTTATGAATCAAAATTTTCTTATCCACTTGGGACTATTTTTCCTTCCTTCCTTGCGACTGCTGCTTCTTTTTAAGGGTTGTTGTTGTTGTTTTGTTTGTTTGTTTGTTTGCTTATCTCACATTGGGTGAAGGTCTGGAGAGCAAATTGATTTTCCATACTACAATTTGTAAATGTTTTCTTTCGGGTCACTGGTTGCAATCGGCTACACTGATTGCCATTCCCACAATGATGTAACTTCTGCCCTGGGCTTCCCATTTTGGTCTCATTCCTCCCTCTTTCTTGACGCCATTTGCCTTCTGAACTTTGCCTCGGGCAAATGCTGTCCTTTTTCATCTCAGATGGCAGCTTGTTCTTTGGAAGGCTACCTCCCTGAAGGGCCTGTTCCTCCTCCAGACCCATCTATTTAGATGAAAATGAGCTGCAAGGGCAAGTTCTGTTCCAGGCCTGCAACTGAAGGGTGACAAAGGGGCCGACCCTTTTCTAACTGACCCGTAAACCCAAACCAAACCCACTGCCATCATGATTCTAAGGCATATGGGGTTTGCAAAACTAGAACTCTTTCTGGGAGCAGAGAGGCCCAATTTCCTCCAGTGGAATGGCTGGTGGGTTTGGACTGACCAGTCTTGCTGCCTTGCTGTTGGTACCTGTTCAATGTGTACCTCCCAGTGCCACGAGGGCCACATCTGGCCAGTATGCCTCATCTTCTTTCACGGCTTTCTCCCCCACATTTCTTCTCCCATTCTGTCCGGGATCTTGTAATGCAGCGGTTCTCAACCTTTCTAAGGATGTGATCCTTTAATCCAGTTCCTCATGTGGTGGTGACCTTCCCACCATAAAATTCTTTTCATTCTTACCTCCTAACTGTGATTTCGCTACAGTTATAAATCAGGCCAGCCCTGTGAAAGGGTTGTTTGACTCCCAAAGGGGTCAAGGCCCACAGTTTGAGAACCGCTGTTCTAATGTGATCCTTTTCAAAGTGGTTGGCAGTAGTGGCAGGGCACCATCTAGTTCTTCTGGTCTCAGGGTGGTGGAGACTGAGGTTTGCACGTGGTCAGTCCCTTAGGCATGTGTACTCACTGTTTGATTGCCCTTGCTCTCCTTGGTTCCAGATGGGAAGAGACCCACAGCTGCACCTTCAATGGCCTATCACAAGTTTTTTTTTTTGTTTTAAAAATTGGCATATAATTCACTTATCGTACATTCGATAGTTCAGTCATATAAAGAGTAATGGTGCACTGAGCCTCGGTGGTGTAAGTGGCTGAGTGCGGGACTGCGGCCGGCGGCCTTGGCGGTTCAAACCCAGCAGCGGCTCTCAGGAGCAGCTCTGGGTAGCTCCCACGACCACCAGAGGGCAGTGATGCCCCCTCAAAAAAAACATAAAAAAAGAACATCTTCTTCTTTCTTCTATTTATTGCTCTTAGCACCTCATTTCCAACCAACCTCCCATGCTGAGTCCTTAGGTAACTACTAATCCAGTTACTGTCTCAATAGATTTGCCTCTCTTGGATTTCATAGCAGAAAAACATACAAAAACAAGAAAGAAACAAGCAAAGAAAAAAAAAACCAATAACCGTGAAAAAATAGCAAAAGGGAAAAAAAGCAACAATCGAGAAAGATCTTCAGTCCCCTAGTTGCTTGTCGCCAAGGTAGGATGATGAACACTTTTTTTGTGGACCATGTTGTGCCAGTAGACTTGGGTGTCCCCTGAGACTGTGGTCCTGAGGGCTGGGCCCGCTGACTCCTGCCTTCAAGGCATTTGTTATGGTTCATGCAAATGTCCCTCATATGCTCCGCTGGAGGGCCCTGGTGACACCCGATGGCAGTGAGCGTGGTTGTGTGCATGCTCCCCGCTGGTCGTGGACAGATTTGCAGCACAAGTACATATATATGTAGAAATATCCTCTGTCACATCTCTCTGTGTTTATGTATTGCGGAATACAGCCCGATTCTCTTCCCCAGTCCTGCTCAGCGCTCATGCCCGTGCGAGCACCTATGTACTCATAGGTTGGTTTCGACTGTTACTGCAGGGTGGTGAATATAAAAGGATTTGCCTCTGTTGCCTCTCACTCTTTGCTTCTCCCAGTGTCTTTCTTTGTCTTCACTACTTTTTTTATGGCTGCCCTCCTCCTTAGTGTACAGCCTTTCCATGAACTCAACTTACGATTTTGCCTCTTGAGACCTGGGCCTAGGCACGGTAATAGCTTCCTGCTGTTGCTCCTCTCTGGACACTTCACTCTCCTGTTTATTCCCTGAACCCTACTCGTGCCTCTGTGGGTATTAAATTCTCCATGTAAACCATCTGACTTGGATGGCTTCCTCTGCTGGGATCTTGATACAATTAGACCCATCCTGGTGTTTTGCCAATTAGGTTTCTTGCTTTATTTTGATCATGAAAATAAAATGTTTTTTTGTTGAATATTTTTGATCCTTCCCTCCAGACAGTTATGTACTGTTACTTGTAATTTACCCTCATTTCAACACGGATCATGAACAGATTTTTGAGTTTTAATAAATGACAAATGACTGCTAATTAAAACTGCTAATTAAAACTGCTAATTAAAACTCCCAAAGAACCCACTGCTATTGAGTTGATGTGAACGCATAGCAGACCCACAGGGGAGTGGCACTGCTCCTGAGAGTTTCTGAGGCCCTACGTCTCTATGGGAGCAAACTCCTGAATCTTTGCTGGGGGAGTGGTGGGGCTTTGAACTTCCAGCTTTGTTTGCAGTTCAATGCTTCACCTGCTGAGCCACCAGGGCTTCTTTTTTTTTTTTTAATCATTTATTTTTTATTTATTTATTTTTAAATATGTATTTTATTGGGGGTTCTTATAACTCTTATAACATTCAATACATCATTTGTATTAAGCATATTTATGCATATGTTGCCATATTCATTTCCAAATAGTTTCTATTTGGACCCTTGGTATAAGCTCCTCTTTCCCTCTTTCCTCTAGTTCTTCTTCTTTTTTATTTTTTTTTAATTTCGGCTTCCCATATTTCCCCCCTCCTCCCCATGGACCCCTATTGTGGCAGTCATGTGCTTATGTTAACTTTATGATTGAAATGTAGGGGTGGAATCTAGCCTGGTAATCCGGAGATAGTCATTAAGTAGCCAATGAGGCGTCTATGTGGGCATGGCTTTCTCCTGAGACTTCTGGGAAATCTCGTGATAGTTCCCTCGTGAAGATGAGAGGCTATCTTCCCCAGTTGTTGGGAGTTAGAGGGACGATGAATCACGGACAAGACAAGCTGGCAGTGTTTCAGAAGCTGGAGGAGTTGGCGGAGAGACCACACAGCTTTGCTCTGATGGGGCCAGACCTCTGAAGCTGGGGTGGCCAGATGGAGACCTCTGCCAGTGATGAATTGCTTCTGCTGTTGATGGACCCTTAGCCCTGGAGGCGAGGTGCCCTGCCAGCACCGGGATTCTGCACCCACTGACCTGTGACTTCATGAGTTGGAAGAAGACCTTATAGACTGATTTCGGGCATATGGGTTAATATCGGACTTATCACTTTGAATTGGACTGGGCTGGGATGCTTTCTCCATGACCCATTCCTTTTGTATATAAACCCTTTCCTTATATCCATATGCATGTCCTTTAATTTGTTCCTCTAGTCTACCCTGGACTAACACACCTAATAATTTACAAATTACTATTATCTTTTCATATTGTACATTGCCCAATGTGTCCCTTCACCCACCCCCCTGTTGTCTGCACCCAAGAGAAGGTCATATGTAGATACCTAAAATTAGTTCTGCCTTTCTACTCCACCATCCCTCCACCCTCCCAGTATCACCACTCCTCCCACCCCTACTATACCCAAGGGATCATCTATCTTAAATCCATATTTCCAACTCCAGTGTATATCCCCTAGTCTAGCTGGATCTGTCTAGTAGAATTGGGATCATGATAGTCGGTGGGAGGAAGCATTTGAGAACTATAGGAAAGTTGCACATTTCATTGCTATTACACTGTACCTTGACTGGCTCATCTCCTTGTTGCAACCCCTCTGTAAAAGGATGTTGCTTCACTTATTGACAGCCTTTGGGTCCCCAATCTGTACTCCCCTTCATTTATAATGATATTATAAGTGGACTTCTTCACAGCTTATGACTCAGCATTTATGTCAAGAAATAAAATATTTGGGGATTTTGAAATATATTTTCTGTCCGT